>JAPMOS010000355.1:0-24609 GCA_027972325.1 Paratrimastix pyriformis | reverse complement strand
ACAGACGCGATCCACTCGCCACGCGCTGCTGACGAATCCGGTCCCATTGTCGGTCACGATCCGGGTGGGCTGGTGAACACACGACTGAGAAGGTCGGTCACCTCCTGCCCGGTGGCCTTCGTCTCCATGTCGCGGCGGCCCACATGTAGCTCGTGAAGTGGTCCACCAGGACGCAGAACGCGCGAGGCGGCAGCTGATCTCGAAGCCGCCACAGTCGAGCTCGACCACCCGAGGGGCCGGTTGACCACCAAGGCGTGGTACTTGGGATGCTCGGTGGGCCGGACGGTCTGGCACTGGCCACACGTCCCGATGATGTCCCGCGCAAGTTGATCCAGGCCAATGATGTAGTAGAGGCCTTCGCGTAGGCAATCAGAGCATCTCGGTTGAGGTGCCCCTGCTGGACATGCAAGCGCCGCACCAGACGCACACGGTTGGCAAGCGGGTAGATCACGGGCACCCAGATGGTCCGGTCGCGGATCTCGTGGTCGTAGCGGAGCCGCTGCAGAACTCCTCCAACGGCGCGGTAGAACCCTTCACGGGCATGTTTGCGGCAGTTCGACCGATAACTGCGTGTTCCTTCCCGGACTGAAAAATGAGACAAACGGGGCATTGGTCATGACATGGAAAACCAAAACAGACGTTCCACACCGTTCAGGATCATGTGGATCCCCGCGCCGTCCGGTCGTAGCTTCCCCAATCAGCCACATCAACTTCGGCGTCTGCGACATCAACCACGACATCGACGTCAATCTCGGCCGCTTCTGCGGGAGGCAGTTCTCCGAGGGCTGGCTCATGCTCTGCCTCATGCGCTGCCTCGTCACCGCCACCACCTCCGAAAATAGCTCCTCCTCAGGAAGCGGTGGAGGGAGGTCGTCATCAACCAGCTCCTCAGGAAGAGGTGGAGGGAGGTCGACCAGTTCCTCAGGAAGCGGTGGAGGGAGGTCGTCTCCAACCAGTTCTTCTTCGACTGGTTCCATATCAGTGGCGCCACTCGAGTGGCTATCACCCAGGCCATCCTCCTCTCCCAACCCCGGTGGTGGTGGCGTGTTGTTCAATCAAGACAATTCTCGGTGTCAACATTTTTGCAGAAAACCGGACCGGAAAACTGCGGGGCAGACGGAGGAAGGTTGAGGGAGGTGGGGGTGTTGGGTTGGGCTGGTTTAGCCTGCCACGTTACACTGCGGGCGGGTGACGCCGAAGATCAACCACGGGGACCAGAGCACCTCCCGCTGCTGGGAGTGGGGCATCGAAGGTCTCGACGTAAGTCAGCAGCTTGTTGCGCGGGTAGACCTTGGGAATGCCTGCCTCGACCCGATCGTCGAAATCGACGACATAGGTCCCGTTGCGCCGGCGTTCTGCAACTGTCCCGGCCAAGCAGAACTTGCCCATGCCGGGCCGGTGCCATTTGACGGGCGGGTTGACCATGACGGGAGTCCCCACCTCGAGCTTCTTGCGGCGCCGCTCAATGTCGCCGTACTTGCGGTGCCGGTAGAACGCAACGGCCTCCTTGATTTGGCGGACCTCCGCGGCCGTCAGATGGTCAAGAACCAGTTCTTCTTCGATTGGTTCCATATCAGTGGCGCCACTCGAGTGGCTATCACCCAGGCCATCCTCCTATCCCACCCCGGTAGCTTGTTGTTCAGTCAAGACAATTTCTCGGTGTCATTGCTGTCGTGTTTCTTCGTCTAAAAAAACACAAAGCAGAATTGAAAAGAGGGGTTGAGGGGTTGGACGGTATTACGAGTTACTGGAAGTCCGCGCGTTCCTCTGGCAGAAGGCCCTTGCCCAAAGCTTCCGGGTCCACCCCGTGGGTTGAACTCGTCGGAAGGAGGAAGCCGCTGATAAGGCTGATCATCTGGGTCAGGGATCAGGGGCCCTCTTGGTCGTCTTGAAGCTCGAAGGCCTGCTCTTGTTGTTGTTGCTCGGCGGTGGTGGTCTGCTCGGCGGCCTGCTCTTCTTGTAGAGCCGGGGCAGGTTCTTCTTGAGGGGGAGCAGAGGAAGATGCAGGTCCCATCCGTCGACCGGGGTGCAACGACGTTGCAAAGCTCCGTCTCGTGGGCTTCGAGGGGCAGGTATGCTTCGCCATGCCGGTGCACCAGCACCGGAGGCACGTGGCCGATCATGAGGCTCTCCACTGCAGGCGCCCGGTCAATCAGATCAACGCGCGTTCCGGTGGCCTCTGCCGCCAGGAGGGCCGGCCCACAGCCGCAGAAGCAGTCCAACACAGGGCCCGGCCCTCCGTAGCGGCGGAAGAGGTAGACGTAAAGATCGGCCGGCTTGGCGAAGCGGGCCTGCCCCGCCTGGTGCCGCAGGTAGACCGCGTTGGTGCGCGGGTTGGCCCGGGCGTTCATCTCGGCCAACTTCGCACTCGGAGAAGGGCACAGTACATCCCAGCGCCAGTTGACGGGCCGCTCGTGGCCTCGCTGGAAGACCTCGATGGGCAGCTCCACCTCCTCAGGGCGGGGGCTCCGGTGAGAGCGACGGCCGGGGTGGCCTCCTCGAGGTAATCTGCGCGAAGAAGTGATGAAGAAGGACAAGTTAAAAACCAATTGTCTCGTGAAGGGAATGAATCACGGACTTCCCCAGATGGTACGAATTCGGTGATCGCTCACGAAATTGAAGCACTCGAGAGCCGGCGTCCATTGCTGGGACAGGTTGGCCTCGGTATCCATCACGATGATGGTACCATTGGGGGCAATGAACGAGTCGAGGTACTGGGCCAGGGATCCGTAGTCCGGGGTGGGTCTGTCTCGAGGGTCGTCGGTAATGCCCCAGGGAGCATCCAACACGGCCAAGGTATACAGTGTCTATCGAAAGAAACGAGGATGTTAGTGGGGATCCAACAAGTTGGAAACTGCAGACACGGCCGGGATTATCCTTCGCGCGAAACAAGATCTCTTCGGCATCCCCGCAGTAGAACCGGGCCAAGGTTTTCCCATGAGGGATCGTGGCCCTCCGCGGGTGCGAGCTGGGGGCCGGAACGAGGCGCAGCGGACGCGGGCTTGGTGGTGACCTGGGCGAGTGACGCTGCTGCGGTGGCTTGGAGTGGTGTTGCTGGGCCTGGGCCGGGGTCTGGGGTTGAGGCTGAGCCGGCTGGGGGTGAGGCGACGGCTTGGCCTGGGGGGCGGGCTGCGGCGGCTTGGCCTGGGGGGCGGGCTGTGGCGGCTTGGCCTGGGGGGCGGGCTGCGGCGGCTTGGCCTGGGAGGCGGGCTGTGGCGGCTTGGCCTGGGGGGCGGGCTGCGGCAGCTTGGCCTGGCTGGCTTGGGGCTTGGCTTTGGGCTCGGGCTCGGGCATCGGCTTTGCCGAAGGCTGGGCTTCCTCAGGTGGCCGACTCGGCTCCGGTGGGAGTGCGCAGGCCTTGACCTCATAGTCGTCATCGGACTCCGCCGCCTTGGCCTCAGCTTCGGAGGTCGGCTCGGCTTGGGAAAGAAGCGCCTTCAGGGTGGCCCGCTTGGCCGGCTCTGACTTCGGCGGCTCCGGGTGCTCGGAGGCGGCTTCCTCCCGGAGTGCCCGCTTTTCCTCACGTAGTTCCCGGTCGACGGTCTTCAGCGTGCGCTTGCTTGCCCGGGGGATGTCGTGGTGGCCCGTCTCCTCCCAGAGCTGGGCGTACTTGCAGTGCTCGGGCCTCAGGTAGTCCTGCATTGCCGGTGGCAGTTGTGCCGCGCACCACCCCAGCCAGTAGCCGAGGACCAAGTCGAAGTCGGTGAGAGGCCGGCCGTCGATGCGGATGCAGGTGATCTCTAGGGGCAGGTTGCGCACGTCCGTCTCGTTCAGGCGCTCGAACGGGCAGCCCAGTTCGCCCAGCATCTCGGTGAAGGCCGGGAGTCGCACCTTGCCCTTGCGGATTTGGAACGGCCGCACGTTGAGGCAATTCATGAAGGTGAAGGTCTCGGTCCGGACGAGATGGCACCGTAGGACCTCCCGGGCGGCCTCGTCGGGGGCAGAGGACGGGCTGGCGGTTTCCGTCGGCCACCTCGGCAGCATCGTGGGCCTCCAGCAGCAGGACGGTCTGCTCGGCCTGTCGAATGGGCTTCTTCATTTCGGGCGCAACAACAGAATTGGCCTCGGAGCCGCTGAACGACCCCTGCAGCAGGGCGCGCAACCCAGCAATTCATCTCCAAATCTCTGGCCTAGCGGGCACGGGCACGAACAACGTGTGTGAGCGCCAGCGTGGAAATGGTTGTTCCGAGCAGACCTCAAAGATGCGCCAGAGGTTCGTGGGTGACGGCTGTCGCTCGACCGGGAGCCGGGAGAGCTCACACAGCAGGTCCAGGGAGAAGCTCGCCAGCATCTTCAGGAGTCTAGTCATCGACAAAGGCATGGGAGAGTGCAAGGAGAGTGAGTGGACAGACTTGGAAGGGGCGTCCACGCTCTTCGGGAAGTGCAGCTCACTGAGGGCGGGATCCAACAGTGTGTCCAAGTCCGGATGGTCAAGGGAGTAGAGCTTGGGGGCCTGATAAGAGGAGGTGAGGTGATGATGAGAAAAATAGGAGAGACAACAGACTTGGAGGGAGGCACGCTTGAGGTTCAGCAGGACATCGAAGGTGCTGCTTCCAAACCCTCGCGTCGTGGGTGAGCAGGTTGACCCGATGTTGCAGTTCGAGCATGGCCTCTGGCTCGAGCGTGTTGTAAACGGCCACGTCGATGTAGTCCTCCTTCAGGTGCTGTGCAGGGGAGAAGATGGTTCGTTGTTGATGGCTGCGACACCGTACCGCAGACCTTCCTGATCTTGGGGAACTCCTCGTTGAGCTTCTCCACCCTTTCACGAAGCGCGTCCCGCTGTTCCGCGGTGATCCCGGTCGGCAACTCGGAGACCCGGCGCGGGTCTACGATGATGCGTGCCACTTGGAACCTAGAGACACATTAGAGGCCGAGCCCCAAAAAAACGAGCGCTGTGCAGACCGGTGCGAGCCATCGACCACCTGGTATCGAGCCTCAACCTGGGGCGACTTCTGAACGATGATGCTGAACAGGACCGAGGCACCCAGTTTGTTGAACCACTCGATAATTGCGGCCAAACGCTCGTAGGACAGGGGCCGGGCGAGGCTCGGGCAGGGGTTGATGGAGCTCAGGAGGACCTGTGCCCTTTTGGCGATGCTTTTCCCCGGCAAGGATACATTGAAGAGGCCCCCCCTACCCACCAACCCGAACAAAGCAAAAGGAAGTCAGTCACTTGTTGGTCAAAAACAAGGAACGATAAAAAGAGGTCACGACTTGGAGGAGGAGGAGGAGGGAGGGTAGTTTTTCAAGAACGCAGTGCACAGAGCAATAACGGACTGAATTAATTGCCGGGCCTCCGGGGCGAGCTCAGGCGAGTTGGGACGGCCCGCTTGCGCTCGGCCTTCGCCTTGGGTTCGGGGCTGGGCCGTCCTCGTCCGACGAGGAGCTGATCTCCACGGGGCCTGGTGCTTGGTGCCCCGGTGACGCGGCGGGCGTCCTTCTCGGCCGCCTGATCCTCCGCCTCCGAGGCCTCCGAGGCCTCCTTGTTGGCCTCGTGATGCCCCGGCTTCCGTCGGCGGGCCGGTGGCGGGGGGACCGGGGCGGCGTCCTTCTTGGGCTTGGTGGGCGCCACCGGGGCCTTCTTGTTCGCTTCGGGGCCGTCCTTCTTGGGCTTGGGCTTGTTCTTGACCTCCTCTTCGGGGGGCCTTCTTGGGGCTTGGGCTTGGCCTTCTCCTTTGGCTTTGGGCTCGGGGAGGCATCGTCGTCATCCAAGATCCTAAAAAACAGAGATCAGGTGTGAAAGGCAAGAAACCACTGCGACAGACGCCACGCGAGCTGCACCGGTTGCCTTGTCCTTGTGCTCGATCGGGAGGGCCTGCGTCGGGAGGGGCGCGGTCGGGGCGGTCGGCGCAGGGGCGCTCCTTCGGCGGTATGGGTGGCGGCGGGGCGGGAGACCTAACGAAGAAGGAATTAAACCGAGCTTGAGGTGAGATGAAAACACAGACAAGGGCGCGGGTTGGGGCTGCTCGGTCAGCGGCTCGTCACCGCCAATGTCGACGCGCTCGTCGTCAGCGGCGAAAGCAGGGAGGAGGGCCTCCCAATGCTCTCGAAGGCGTCTTGAATCACCATCAAATGCAGGGGCGCAGCGAGCGTCCCCCCCACAAGCTTCGAGGCGGCATTGATGCGGCGACGGAAGCTATGACAAGATGTTGTGGGAAAACAGAAGGGGCGAGGACAAACAAACCAATTGATCGCCACGTGTGGTGCCTCGGCCCAACCCGGGGTTGAAGCGAGTGTGCCCTCACACCAAGCAATGGCATCTTCGGGGTCCTGAACTGATTCCAATCGATAGAGTTCATCTGAAAACGGCAAAAAGGCGCGTGAACAAGGAAGAGAACCCGGGGTAATGTCCACCCCGCTGAGTTTCACCGAAAAAACCCTTTGGGACATGTCGGAACACCGATCCGAAAAATTCGATTTCCATTGAAATTCCATACGAGTCGTATGGATTTTAGTACCCCCGACTAACTGCGGGATAGTGGTTCTGATGACGAAAAACGTCGAGTTTCACCGAAAAAACCCTTTGGGACATGTCGGAACACCGATCCGAAAATTCGATTTCCATTGAAATTCCATACGAGTCGTATGGATTTTAGTACCCCCGACTAACTGCGGGATAGTGGTTCTGATGACGAAAAACGTCGAGTTTCACCGAAAAAACCCTTTGGGACATGTCGGAACACCGATCCGAAAAATTCGATTTCCATTGAAATTCCAGCCGAGTCGTATGGATTTTAGTACCCCCGACTAACTGCGGGATAGTGGTTCTGATGACGAAAAACGTCGAGTTTCACCGAAAAAACCCTTTGGGACATGTCGGAACACCGATCCGAAAATTCGATTTCCATTGAAATTCCATACGAGTCGTATGGATTTTAGTACCCGACTAACTGCGGGATAGTGGTTCTGATGACGAAAACGTCGAGTTTCACCGAAAAACGGACATGTCGGAACACCGATCCGAAAAATTCGATTTCCATTGAAATTCCATACGAGTCGTATGGATTTTAGTACCCCCGACTAACTTCGGGAGACTCCAGAGCGTACAGTGGCTATTACCCTGGGGAACAGCCGCACTTGATCCCGCCAAAATGCCTAAGGAAAGCACTCAGGAACTTCGTGAGACTCGCAGCGGCCGCCGTTACCCGACACCGTCTCGTCACTCGCTGGATGAGTCGGATGAGGAGCCCCACTCGAGGAAACGTTCTCGCGCGGAACGCAAGTCATCCGATGCTGCGCAGGGGTCCCCTCTCCGCCTCGAGCCTGGCACCGAAGATGAGACTGGACAGGAGGAGGAGACCCAACAGGCCAGCCAGGATGCCACGGCCGCACAAGAAGAACCCCAACAGGTCAGCCAGGAACTCCAACGTGCCATCGTCTTCATCCCAGCCGAGCATAACACTGAGTCAGAACCCAAGGAAGCCAGCCCATCCGAGGAGACCGCTGCACCCGAGCAGCCTGCCGACCCCGCCGAAGCCGAACAGACCGCCGACCATGAGCAGACCGCCGACCATGAGCAGACCGCCGACCATGAGCAGACCACCGCAGACCGCGAGCAGACCACCGCAGACCGCGAACCCGAGCAGACCGCCGAACCCGAGCATGTCCCCGCCGAACTCGAGCATGTCCCCGCCGAACCCGAGCAGACCGCCCAACCCGAGCCTGTCCCCGCCGAACCCGAGCAGACTGCCGAACCCGACCAGAGCACCGAACCCGACCAGAGCACCGAACCCGACCAGAGCACCGAACCCGACCAGAGCACCGAACCCGACCAGAGCGCCTCTCAGGCCTCCAACCCCGTGCCGCCGTCCACACAGCGCGCCCCTCCTCCGACGGCCTCGAGGCAGCCACTTCAACGCCGGCCCGCCACTCACCCTCCGAAACCGACACTTCCCGCGACACCACTTCCCGCTCCCGCTCCCAAGAAACTGTCGTCCGTCTTCATCCCGCCCAAGACCCCAGGACAGGCCCCCGGCTATCAAGAAGTCCGCAGCGGCTGCGGCTCCGCCTGTTGCTCTCAAGACGCCTCCGCCTCGGGCTGCTGTGTCTCTCAGAACGCCTCCACCTCCGGGCCCGGTCCCCGCCACCAGGAGCACTTCAACGCCTCCAGCGGTGTCGGCTCGGGCCACCGCCACGATCACTTCGACGCCTCCGGCAGTGGCTCCGGGTCGGGCTCCCGTGGCTACTCCCAAAACGCCACCGGTCACCGCCACGAGGAGCACGTCGTCAACGCCTGACGCCGCAGCGGTCCTTCCCACTTCGAGTACGCTTCCGCCTCCCTTTGCAACTGTCCCCCGCCCCTCAATCAGTCTGTTTTCTGTTTTTCCTCTCTTGTGGGTTTCTCATGCCTCTCCAACAGGACCTACCTATTCTACCAACCGGAAACAAAGTCATTGATGAAGCTCAGCCGACAGGCATTTTACGAACGGATCTTTCCCAAGTTGCTGGGCCGTTGGTTCCCGAACACGAATCATCTGAATCGCGGTGTCATCGTCCCTGTTCACTTTTTCAAGACCTTGGCCGAGTACCAGCTCTCCGGTGCCATCTGTGTTGAGTTGCACAAGGTACTTACCCGGATGTGTCTCACCTTCGGGAAACTCTTTTTTCCCTGTCCTGCGGACAATGCGCTGATATCGGGAAGACCTACGAGTTCCTGATCAGCAGAGCCTTGGCTCTTCTTGTGACCCTGGACTCCGAGGCTGCATTCGACCAGGACCCCGCCATCGAGGGCTCGATGAGGCTCGAAGAGCTTGCCCTCTGGGAACGCTCTTTCCCCTTCTTCGCCAAGGAGGTTCTTCGTGACCGTTCCATGTTGGAGCTCTCTGACTACTACGGTGATCAGTTCCCCAAGGCCTTCCTGGGCTGCGAACGTGAATACCTCGCTCTCTCCGAGGACGATCGGAAGACCTATGACTGGTCGATTCACTGCCACAAGTTCCGCACCAACACCTGCCGCCGCGAGATACCGGCCCATTGGGACTGCCTCTTCAAGTTCACTGGGAGCGCATAACAGGATGATTTTCCTCTCCGCCACGTTCTTCCCGCGTTCCCTGTGTCTATTTGCTTTTTTTTTTTGGAATGCACCCTGGTTTTGAAAAGAGTGGCTATGACCCCCCGGATTTTCCCGTCTGGAACCCGCCAAAATGCAGAGGAAGCACGCAAGGAAAGGGAGTCCCCACGCTGGACTCGTTGCCGCCGCGAGATCATTCGCGTCGAGGACGTTCCTGACAGTGCCGAACCCGAGCCCATTCCGGAGCCCCGTCTCCGTCTCCAACCGCCTCCTTCCGAGGCCGCTGTGGACGAGCCTCCGTTCGAGGCCTCTCGCGTGGCTCTGGTCAATTCTGCTGACGATTCCCTCGTGACCGAACTGCCTCCCGAGTCCGTTGACGAGGCACCTCACGTGGACAACGATGGCGGCATATGCACTCCCCCCCGAGTCGCCTGAGCTGGAGTCCGTTCACGAGGCCCTTTCCGCGGAAGCTCTTGAATTATATGGCGACGACTACGACGGTGAAGACCGGGACCTCATCACCAAGTCTACAATGAGACCCTCAGCGAGCATAACTGCAGGAACCCCTTCCCTTTCCCTCCTCATTGACGTAAACGTTGCCCTTTGTGGGGCTAGTCGCATCGAGAAGACCTTCGTTGATCTATTGTTCGACAAAAACTTTTATGTTGTGCGGAATCCGTCAGCGTGGATCACCAAGAAGATCGTGTGCCAGCCGTAGTTCGTCCTAGAAGGGGAAAAAAACAGAGAGATGGCGTGAGAAATAGTCCTGTGGCCTCTCGATTTGATCTGACTGGTCGATTCAGAGCCACCAGTTCCGGACCTACACTTCCCGCTGCTCTCCTCCCTCGGGACAGCCTCTTCAAGTCGGTTGATTTTTCCCCTCCGCCACCTTCTTCCCGCTTTCCTTGTGTCTGATTTTGAACTTCCTGGTTTTGAAAAGAGTGGCTGTTACCCCCTGGAGTATCCCGCATGGAAACCGCCAAAATGCAGAGGAAGCACGCAAGTCGGTCTCGCCAGGCTGAGCCCCTTCCTGAGCCCCTTCCTGAGCCCCTTCCTGAGCCCCTTCCTGAGCCCCTTCCCGGCATGACGCCACGAGCCAGCCAGGGCAAGCTGCCGCCCCCCAGGCAAGGCCGGACCCCAGGCGAAGCCGCCCCCCAGGCCAAGCCGCCGCAGCCCGCCCCCCAGGCCAAGCCGTCGCAGCCCGCCCCCCAGGCCAAGCCGCCGCAGCCCGCCCCCCAGGCCAAGCCGTCGCCTCAGCCCCAGCCGGCTCAGCCTCAACCCCCCCCGGCTCCGAAGTCCGCTGCTCCCCGCTCAATCGGTCTGTTTACTGTTTTCCCTGATGTGTTGTGGGTTTCTCATGCCTCTCCTCCAGGACCTACGACTTCTTTCAACCGGAGGACAAGACCGAGGTGCACCTAAGCCGACAGGCTTTTTACGAACGGATCTTCCCCAAGCTGCTGGCAAGTTGGTTCCCGAACACGAAACATCTGAATCGCGGCCTCATCGTCCCCGTTCACTTTTTGAAGCCGTTGACTGAGTACGATTTCTCCGCTCCCATCTGTGTTGAGTTGCACAAGGTACTCGCCCGGATGGTTCTCGCCTTCGGTGGCGTCTTTTTTTCCTTGACCAGCGGACGCTGTTCTGATACGTCGCAGACCTACAGGGGCCTGTCAGCAAGAGCCTTGATCATTACCCTGCTCCTTGATTCCGAGGCTGCATTCGACATCGACCACCCCATCGAGGGCCCGATGAGGCTCGATGAGATCGTCCTCTGGGAACGCTCTTACCCCTTCTACCTCAAGGGGGTTCTTCGTGACCGTTCCCTGTTGGAGCGCACTGACTACTACGGAGAACAGTTCCCCAAGGTATTCCTGGCCTGCGAACGTGAATACCTCTCTCTCTCCGCGGACGAACGGAAGACCTATGACTGGTCGATTCAGTGCCACAAGTTCCGCACCAGCACCTGCGCGCGCGAGCTTCCTACCCTTTGGGACTTCCTCTTAACTGGGCCCCTTCCTCTGCCCCTTCCTGTCCTTGTGGCTGAGCCCGAACCCGTGCCGGAATCCGTGCCGAAAGATGACGAAGATGATGACGAAGATGATGACGAAGATGAATGGTTTGTCGGCGATAAGGACTACCCTCCGTCGGATGACGACACTGGCAACAACGACTACAACGCCAATCCCCAAGACGGAGACGATAGTAATTAATCTGGTTCTCTTTATGATCCGAAATTAGAGAAAAAGAGGCTCGAAAAAAGGAGGAGGAAGTGCGTCAGGGTGATGCAAGGTGAAAGCGAAGCAAGGAGGATTTGGGAGGGTCTGTTCATGAAAACCCGCGGGCCCTCACTACAGACAGGCCGAGTGGGGAGGGTCTGTCCACGAAAACCCGGAGGCCAGAGCGTCGGGCTTTTTTCTATAGAAATCTCAACGTCTATAGCGTCCACAGAAACCCTGGAACAGGAGCGTAACTGGGAAAACTACCGGCCAAACTCACGGCCGCAAATCGACCGGGAAACTCACAGCTCTTGTTCGGGGGGGGTCCTGGGGGTCTTCTCCAGAAACCGTTGGGGGCGATTTTCGAGATCGGCCCTGGTGGGGGAGATCCGAGTGCACAGTGAAAAAAACTGAAAATCCGAATGCTCCCAAGCCAACCCCATCAGTCTGGGCGGGGCCCCAAGGCCGGGTGCGCTCGACATTTTGGGGGTCCGCCTCCCCGGGGTTGGAGCCACAGGTCGTGCCAAAGGTTCACGGGGGCGGCTCGGGCCAGCCCGGTGGGTCCCGCGTGCGGTTTTTCGTGCACCTCACTCACCGTGGTGGGGCTGGTGGACTGGTGGGGTCGGGGACCCTCTCCGGCAAACCCGTCCCGGGGAGCCGGGACCTCATTCCGACATGTGCATTGCGGAGACTTCGATTTGCCGGGCGGAAGCAATGTGCCTGGCACAGACCTGGTGCACATACAAATCGATTGAGCCACTTTCCAGGGTTGCCAACACAAGGGCTTCCCTGGAATGCTCGGAAGATTATCTTTGGACGACCCGCGACCAGCGTCATTGGACATCCTTCGGTTAGCTTCTCCTCATTTAGGCGAGTGATCCCGTGCATTTTGGTGCGATTCCGGGCTGAATTTACCCGGAGCGTAGCCCCGGGTCTAGGGGAGAACATGCTGTGTATTTGCGAGGGCGCAGGCGACAAGTTCAAGAAGAAAGCTTACTCGCGCCTTCGCGCCATGCGTTACACTCCGGGGGGGGCCGGGCCAAATGACCCGTACGATGGCTCCTCCCGGCCGGGGGCCCGCCTGGTGGCGGGGCCGCCCAGTGATGGGTGTGGGTGATGGGGAGGGGTGCTCAGGGGCGGGTGGGGCGGGTCGTGGGCCCTGGGCGGCCGCTACGGCGTGGCCAGGGCGCGGGGCCCGCCGCGGCAGCTGCGCCGTTGCGCATGGTCATGAGCGCGAGGGCGTCCCGAACCAGAAGGGTCGAGACGGAGGAGAGGGCCCGCTGGAGGTCGGTTCGCGCGGCAGGGGGGTCGGCCGGTGTCAGCCGCGACAGGGCCTGGCATGTGGCCCGGGGCACGGTCCCTCGGGCCGACAGAATCACCGGCACCGCGCGGCAGGGCTGCCCGGTGGCCTCCGTGACGGCCTGGCAGAGGGCGACGTAGTGGGCCGCCTTGGCCGCCGCCCGCGCCGGCCAGTCGTGGGTCTGGCCAGTGATGGCCACGTCGAGCAGCCACCAGGTGCCGTCAGAGCCACGGGACTGCTCGGGGAGCTTGGCCAGCAGGGTGGGTGGGAAGGCGGGCGCACAGTTGGTTGCCGACACGCCCATATAATGCCGCGTGACCCAGTCGCGTTGCCCGCCGAACCAGGCCCAGAGTCGGCGGACCACACGGTCGTGGCGGGCCGTGTAGAAGTCGTGGTACCTGCCGCAGCCGGACAGCAGGTGGGACATGGTCTCGGGGCCGCCGTGGCAGAGTGGGCAGGTGACCCCACCGGGGGCGTCGCCGGCAGATGCTGAGGCCTTCCGCGCGTATCGGCACCGAATGGTTTGCAGGGTGGGGAAGGTGCCGAACAGCAGCCAGACGAGCCGGCGCACCTTCCAGTCGGGGGCGGCCTGCTGGCGCCAGGCGGGCGCGGCCTAGGGAGCGTAACTGGGAAAACTACCGGGCAAACTCACGGCCGCAAATCGACCGGGAAACTCACAGCTCTTGTTCGGGCGGGGTCCTGGGGGTCTTCTCCAGAAACGCTTGGGGGCGATTTTCGAGATCGGCCCTGGTGGGGGAGATCCGAGTGCACAGTGAAAAAAACTGAAAATCCGAATGCTCCCAAGCCAACCCCATCAGTCCCGGCGGGGCCCCAGTGCCCAGCACGCTCGACATTTTGGGGGTCCGACTCCCCGGGGTTGGAGCCACAGGTCGTGCCAAAGGTTCACGGGGGCGGCTCCGGTCAGCCCGGTGGGTCCCGCGTGCGGTCTTTCGTGTGCATCACTCACCGTGGTGGGGCCGGTGGACTGGTGGGGTCGGGGACCCTCTCCGGCAAACCCCTCCCGGGGAGCCGGGACCTCATTCCGACATGTGCATTGCGGAGACTTCGATTTGCCGGGCGGAAGCAATGTGCGTGGCACAGACCTGGCGCACATACAAATCGACTGAGCCACTTTCCAGGGCTGCCGACGCAAGGACTTCCCTGAAATGCTCGGAAGATTATCTTTGGACGGGCCGAGCCCAGCGCCATTGGACATCCTTCGGTTAGCTTCTCCTCATTTAGGCTAGTGATCTGTTTCCGGTTTTGTATGGACGGGGCGTCGACAAGAACCCAGAGTGCACAGGGCGTTCATGAACGGGGGGGGGGGGGGGGGTGAGCGAGAGCCGGTTTTGGGGATCCTCTGGGAGAAAACTGGTAATGCACGCAGCCCCCCGAGCCCGATTGTGCCGTTGATGGCATCCGGCCCCCTCCAACAATTTCACCCCCACCCCCTCCTCGAGCATTCGTATAAGATCATTTTGTTTTTGCAGAAAACCGGACCGGAAAACTGCGGGACGGGGGCGGTGGTGGGGATGGTGGGGTTGGGGTGTTTTATTCTGGGGCGCGTGACGCCGGCGATCAACGACGGGGACCAGAGCGCCTCCCGCAGCAGGGAGCGGGGCATCGAAGGTGGCATCGTAAGGCCGCAGCTTGTTGCGCCCGTAGACCTTGGGAATGCCCGGCTTGACCCGATCCTCAAACTCGATGACGTAGGTGCCGTTGCGCATGCGTTCCGCCACCCTCCCGGACCAGCAGAACCTGCCAATGCCGGGCCGGCGCCATTTGGCAGGCGGGGCGACCATGACGCGAGTCCCCTCCTCGATGGTCTCTTGGTCCTTGTTGCGGCGCCGCTCAATGTAGCCGTACTCGCGGTGCCGGTAGAACGCCACGGCCTCCTTGATTTGGCGCACCTCCGCGGCCGTCAGGTTGGCGAACTTGTCCGGCAGCTGGGCCATGTCGCCCAGTTGTTCGTACTCGGGGAGGTAGAGCGCCATCATCACGACCGGACGTTGCTGGAAGACCGAAGAAACCGTGGCCGTGTTGTACAGGTGCACGGCGGGCTGCAGGAAGGGTTGCCACGGCAGCTCGCGGTTGGTGGCCGGCACGATACGCATCTTCATCACCCGGTTCTTGATCTTCTTGACGGCGTTCTCGGCCTTCCCATGAGACTGGGGTAGTACGGCCTCGACCGGTGGTGCTCCATGTGGACCCCGGGCAGCAGGTTCTTGTTCCTGAGCGGGTTGATGACTGTGAAGAGCAAATCCGAAACGCACAGGACAGACGCGATCCACTCGGCCACGCGATGGTTGACGAACTCGGTCCCATTGTCGGTCACGATCCGGGTGGGGAGCAGATTGGGCTCGTCGCTGGTGAACACACGACTGAGAAGGTCGGTCACCTCCTGCCCGGTGGCCTTCGTCTCCCATGTCGCGGCGGCCCACATGTAGCTCGTGAAGTGGTCCACCAGGACGCAGAACGCGCGAGGCGGCTGGCAGCTCATCTCGAAGCCGCCGCAGTCGAGCTCGACCACCTCGAGGGGCCGGTTGACCACCAAGGCGTGGTACTTGGGATGCTCGTACGTGGGCCGGACGCTCTGGCACTGGCCACACGTCCCGATGATGTCCCGCGCAAGCTGATCCACGCCATGAATGTAGAAGAGGCCCTTCGAGTAGGCAATCAGGGCATCTCGGTTGAGGTGCCCCTGCTGGACATGCAAGCGCCGCAGCAAGCGCACACGGCGGGCAAGCGGGTAGATCACGGGCACCCAGATGGGCCGATCGCGGATCTCGTGGTCGAAGCGGAGCCGCTGCAGAACTCCCCGCTCGACGCGGTACAACCCTTCATTGGCGTGTTTTAGACAGTTCGACCGGTAACTGCGTGATCCTTCCCGAACTGGAAAAATGAGACAAACGGGGGGCATTGATCATGACCCGAAAAAACCAAAAAACAGACGTTCGATCCCGGCAAGGATTAGATGGATCCCCCGCGCCGTCCGGTCGTAGCTTCCATAATCAGCCACATCACCATCGTCTGCTGCTACATCAACCACGACGTCAATCTCGGCGGCTTCTGCGGGGTCCAGGTCTCCAAGGGCTGGCTCTTCGGCCTCCTCATGTGCCGCCTCGTCACCATCACCACCTCCGAAAAATATCTCCTCCTCAGGAAGCGGTGGAGGGAGGTCGTCAACTTCGATTGGCTCCATATCAGAGGCGCCACAGGAGTGGCTATCACCCTGGTCATGCAGCCCGTCCAGCGAGCACTACTCCCGGTCCCGGTCCCGGACCCCCTCCGGGTCCCGATCCCGCGCCCAACCCCGGTGGCTTGTTGTTCAATCGAGGCAATTTCTCGATGTATCGTGTTTCTTAGAAAAAAACAAACCAAAAAAATCAGGATCGAAAAGAGGGATTGTATTACAAGTTACGGCAAGTCCTCGATTTCCTCGGGCTGAAGGTCCTCGCCCAAAGCATCCGGACTGAGCGGGTCCAGCAGCGGGTTGAGCTCGTCGGAAGGAGGAGGCCGCTGATAAGGCTCATCATCGGGAGCGGGGATCAGGGGGCCCTCTTGGTCATCTTGAAGCTCGGTGGCCTGCTCTTGTTGTTGTTGCTCGGCGGTGGTGGTCTGCTCGGCGGCCTGCTCTTCTTGTAGAGCCGGGGCAGGTTCTTCTTGAGGGGGGAGCAGAGGAAGATGCAGGTCCCATCCGTCGACAGGGGGTGCAACGACGTCGCAAAGCTCCGTCTCGTGGGCTTCGAGGGGCCGGTATGCTTCGTCCTGCCGGTGCACCAGCACCGGAGGCACGTGGCCGATCATGAGGCTCTCCACTGCAGGCGCCCGGTCAATTAGATCAACGCGCGTTCCGGTGGCCTCGGCCGCCAAGAGAGCTGGCCCACAGCCGCAGAAGCAGTCCAACACAGGGCCCGGCCCTCCGTAGCGGCGGAAGAGGTAGACGTAAAGATCGGCCGGCTTGGCGAAGCGGGCCTGCCCCGCCTGGTGCCGCAGGTAGACCCCGTTGGTGCGCGGGTTGGCCCGGGCGTTCATCTCGGCCAACTTCGCACTCGGAGAAGGGCACAGTACATCCCAGCGCCAGTTGACGGGCCGCTCGTGGCCTCGCTGGAAGACCTCGATGGGCAGCTCCACCTCCTCAGGGCGGGGGGCTCCCGGTGAGAGCGACGGCCGGGGGGTGGCCTCCTCGAGGTAATCTGCGCGAAGAAGTGATGAAGAAGGACAAGTTAAAAACCAATTGTCTCGTGAAGGGAATGAATCACGGACTTCCCCAGATGGTACGAATTCGGTGATCGCTCACGAAATTGAAGCACTCGAGAGCCGGCGTCCATTGCTGGGACAGGTTGGCCTCGGTATCCATCACGATGATGGTACCATTGGGGGCAATGAACGAGTCGAGGTACTGGGCCAGGGATCCGTAGTCCGGGGTGGGTCTGTCTCGAGGGTCGTCGGTAATGCCCCAGGGAGCATCCAACACGGCCAAGGTATACAGTGTCTATTGAATGAAACGAGGATGTTAGGGGGGATCCAACAAGTTGGAAACTGCAGACACGGTCGGGATTATCCTTCGCGCGAAACAAGATCTCTTCGGCATCCCCGCAGTAGAACCGGGCCAAGGTTTTCCGATGAGGGATCGGGGCCCTCCGCGGGTGCGGAAAGCAGCTGGGGGCCGGAACGAGGCGCAGCGGACGCGGGCTTGGTGGTGACCTGGGCGACTGACGCTGCTGCGGTGGCTTGGAGTGTTGTTGCTGGGCCTGGGCCGGGGTCTGGGGTTGAGGCTGAGCCGGCTGGGGCTGAGGCGACGGCTTGGCCTGGGCTGCGGCGGCTTGGGCTGGGGGCGGGCTGCGGCGGCTTGGGCTGGGGGCGGGCTGCGGCGGCTTGGGCTGGGGGCGGCGGCGGCTTGGGGGCGGGCTGCGGCAGCTTGCCCTGGCTGGCTCGGGGCTTGGCTTTGGGCTCGGGCTCGGGCACCGGTTTCGACGAAGGCTGGGCTTCCTCGGTGGCCGACTCCGGTGGGAGTGCGCAGGCCTTGACCTCATAGTCGTCATCGGACTCCGCCGCCTTGGCCTCGGCTTCGGAGGTCGGCTCGGCTTGGGAAAGAAGCGCCTTCAGGGTGGCCCGCTTGGCCGGCTCTGACTTCGGCGGCTCTGGGTGCTCGGAGGCGGCTTCCTCCCGGAGTGCCCGCTTTTCCTCACGTAGTTCCCGGTCGACGGTCTTCAGCATGCGCTTGCTGGCACGGGGGATGTCGTGGTGGCCCATCTCCTCCCAGAGCCGGGCGTACGGGCAGTGCTCGGGCATCAGGTAGTCCTGCATTGCCGGTGGCAGTTGTGCCGCGCACCACCCCAGCCAGTAGCCGAGGACCAACTCGAAGTCGGTGAGACGCCGGCCGTCCATGAAGGTGATCTCTGGGGGCAGGTTGAGCACGTCTGTCTCGTTGAGGCGCTCGAACGGGCAGCCCAGCTCACCCAGCTCCTCGGAGAAGGCCGGGAGTCGAACCTTGCCCTTGCGGAATGGGAAGGGCCGCACGTTGAGGCAGTTCATGAAGGCAAAGGTCTCGGTCCGGACGAGATGGCACCGCAGGATCTCCCGGGCGGCCTCGTCGGGGGGCAGGTAGAGGACGGGGGGGTGGTCTCCGGCGGCCACCTCAGCTGCATCGTGGGCCTCCAGCAGCATGAAGGTCTGCAGGGCCTGTCGAATGGGCTTCTTGAGATCGGCCGCTGCAGTAGAGGTGGCCTCAGAACCACTGAACGACCCCTCCAACATGGCGCGAGCAAGCCACCGATTCATCTCCGCATCCCTGGCCTGGCGGGCAGGACGTGTGAGCGGCAGCGTGGAAATGGTTGGTGCACGCGGACCTCAAAGATGCGCCACAGGTTCGTTGCTGACGGCTGTCGCTCAACCGGGAGCTGGGAGAGTGCACACAGCATCTCCAGGGAGAAGCACTCCAGAATCTTCACAAGCTTGGCCGGGGCGTCTTCGCCTTTGGGGAAGTGCAGCTCCTTGAGGGCGGGTTCCAAATGTGTGGCAAAGTCGGGATCCTCACGGACGTAGCGCTTGGGGGCCTGATAAGGGCAGGGAGGTGGGGTGATGATAATCAATAGACGGGAGACGACAGACTTGGAGGGATGCACGCTTGAGGTTCAGCAGGACGTCGAAGGTGCTGCTTCCAAACCGCGCGTCGTGAGTAAGCAGGTTGACCCGATGTTGCAGCTCAAGCATGGCCTCCGGATCGAGAGTGTTGGAAACGGCCACGTCGATGTAGTCCTCCTTCAGGTGCTGTGCAGGGGGAAGAGGTGCGTTGTTATGAGGGCGGAGACAACGTGCAAGAGACCTGCCGGATCTGGGGGTGTAGCTTGTTGAGCTTCTCCACCCTTTGGCGAAGCTCGGTCCGCTGTTCTGCGGTGATCTCGGGCGGCAACTCGGAGACCCGGCGCGGGTCCACGATGATGCGCGCAACCTGGAACCTAGGGGCACGATTAGAGGCCGATCCACCAAAAAGAGCATTGTCAGACCGGTGCGAGCCGTCGACCACCTGGTATCGAGCCTCGTCCAGGGCCGACGTTTGGACGATTATGCTGAACAGGACGGCCGCTCCCAGCTTCTCGAACCATTCCACAATTGCTCCGAGGCGCTCGTAGGCAAGGGGCCGGGCGAGGCTCGGGCAGGGGTCGATGGAGCTCAGCAGCACATGGGCCCTCTTGCCGTGGCACTTTTCCGACAGAGAGAGATCGAAGAGCCCCCCAACAACCCGGAACAAAGCGAAAGGAATGTGCAGTCAGTAACTTGTTCAAAAAAGGGAAACGATGAAAACAGGTCACGAGTGGTGGGAGGAGGGAGGTGGCGCGCAAGGTACGCATTGACGATATCAACGACGGACTGCATTACCTGGCGAGCGGGGTGGGAGGAGGGAGGGTGGCGCGCAAGGTACGCATTGACGAGATCAACGACGGACTGCAGTACTTGGCGAGCGGCCTCCGGGGAGAAGTCGTCCGGGTCGGTCGGCCGGGCCCGCTTGCGCTCGGCCTTCGCCTTGGGTTCGGGGGCACGGCCGCCCTCGTCCGACGACGAGGAGGAGATCTCCACTGGGGCCTGGTGCTTGTGCCGGTGCCGCGGCCTGGCGTCGTCCTGGGGGGCGTCGTCCGAGCCCTTCGCCTCCGCAGCCTCCTTGGCCTCATGAGGTGGCCCAGGCTTCCGGCGGGCCGGTGGCGGGGGCCGGGGCCGCGGCCTTCGCCTCCTGGCGGCCTCCTTCTTGACTTGGCGGCCACCGGGGCCGCCTTCTGCCTCTTCGGGGCCTCGCGATCCTTCTTGGCTTGGCGGCCGCCGGGGCCGCCTTCTTGGGCTTGGGCGGGCTCGGCACATCATCGTCGTCCAGGATTCCGACAGACGGCCGAGCGGCACCAGTTCCCTTGTCCTTGTGCTCGACGGCGCCAGAGGCGGGCGTCGTCGGACGGGCTGGTCGGGGCGGTCGGGGCCTCGGGGCGGTAGGGGTCGGGGCAGGGGGCGCTCCTGGTGCGGTGTGCGTGGCGGCGGGGGCGGGAGACCTAACAAAGAACAAATTTAGCACCGAGCCGGAGGTGCGATGCAAATACGGACGAGGGCTCCTCGCGTTCGGTTTCGCTCCTCCCCACCGATGTCGAGGAGGAGGTCTTTGCCGGCGGAATCAGGTGAGGACGGCCGGAAAAGGCCGTCAAAAGTCTGTCGAATCAGCTCCAGATGGTAGGGCGTCACGAGCCCCGCGCCCAACGGCTGGGTGAGGGAGTAGAGGCGTCGACGGAAGCTATGACAACAAGTTTCGGAAAAACGAGGGAGCGAGTAAAAACAAACCAATTGATCGCCTGGTAACCCTCGGCCCATTTCGGGGGGTCCTGGCCGATCGCACCCTCGCAATACTCAATGGCTTCTTGGGGGGTGTGGAACTGGTTCCAATCGATCGAGTTCATCTGAAAACGGCAAAAAGGCGCGTTAACAAAGGTTAGAACCCGGGGTAAGGTCCACCTCGCGAGTTGAATGAGCCACCACCCCGAAAAATTCGATTTCTATTGAAAATCCATACCGCCGGTATGGATTTTAGTACCCCCGACAAACATCGCGATACGGGTTCTGATGATGCAAATCGATGAGTTTCATCGGAAAAACACTTGGGATGATGTCAGAAGACCACCTCGAAAAATTCGATTTCTATTGAAAATCCATACCGCCGGTATGGATTTTAGTACCCCCGACAAACATCGCGTTACGGGTTCTGATGATGCAAATCGATGAGTTTCATCGGAAAAACACTTGGGATGATGTCAGAAGACCACCTCGAAAAATTCGATTTCTATTGAAAATCCATACCGCCGGTATGGATTTTAGTACCCCCGACAAACATCGCGATACGGGTTCTGTTGATGTAAATCGATGAGTTTCGTCGAAAAAACACTTGGGATGATGTCAGAAGACCACCTCGAAAAATTCGATTTCTATTGAAAATCCAGACCGCCGGTATGGATTTTAGTACCCCCGACAAACATCGCGTTACGGGTTCTGATGATGCAAATCGATGAGTTTCATCGGAAAAACACTTGGGATGATGTCAGAAGACCACCTCGAAAAATTCGATTTCTATTGAAAATCCATACCGCCGGTATGGATTTTAGTACCCCCGACAAACATCGCGATACGGGTTCTGTTGATGTAAATCGATGAGTTTCGTCGAAAAAACACTTGGGATGATGTCAGAAGACCACCTCGAAAAATTCGATTTCTATTGAAAATCCATACCGCCGGTATGGATTTTAGTACCCCCGACAAACATCGCGTTACGGGTTCTGATGATGCAAATCGATGAGTTTCATCGGAAAAACACTTGGGATGATGTCAGAAGACCACCTCGAAAAATTCGATTTCTATTGAAAATCCATACCGCCGGTATGGATTTTAGTACCCCCGACAAACATCGCGTTACGGGTTCTGATGATGCAAATCGATGAGTTTCATCGGAAAAACACTTGGGATGATGTCAGAAGACCACCCCGAAAAATTCGATTTCTATTGAAAATCCATACCGCCGGTATGGATTTTAGTACCCCCGACAAACATCGCGATACGGGTTCTGTTGATGTAAATCGATGAGTTTCATCGGAAAAACACTTGGGATGATGTCAGAAGACCACCCCGAAAAATTCGATTTCTATTGAAAATCCATACCGCCGGTATGGATTTTAGTACCCCCGACAAACATCGCGTTACGGGTTCTGATGATGCAAATCGATGAGTTTCATCGGAAAAACACTTGGGATGATGTCAGAACACCACCCCGAAAAAATTCGATTATTGAAAAATCCATACCGCCGGTATGGATTTTAGTACCCCGACAAACATCGCGATACGGGTTCTGTTGACAAAATCGATGAGTTTCATCGAAAACACTTGGGATGATGTCAGAAGACCACCTCGAAAATTCGATTTATTGAAAATCCATACCGCCGGTATGGATTTTAGTACCCCGACAAACATCGCGATACGGGTTCTGTTGATGTAAATCGATGAGTTTCGTCGAAAAACACTTGGGATGATGTCAGAAGACCACCCGAAAATTCGATTTATTGAAAATCCATACCGCCGGTATGGATTTTAGTACCCCGACAAACATCGCGATACGGGTTCTGTTGATGCAAATCGATGAGTTTCATCGAAAACACTTGGGATGATGTCAGAAGACCACCCCGAAAAAATTCGATTTATTGAAAATCCATACCGCCGGTATGGATTTTAGTACCCCGACAAACATCGCGATACGGGTTCTGCTGATGCAAATCGATGAGTTTCATCGGAAAACACTTGGGATGATGTCAGAAGACCACCCTCGAAAAATTCGATTTTCTATTGAAAATCCATACCGCCGGTATGGATTTTAGTACCCCGACAAACATCGCGATACGGGTTCTGCTGATGCAAATCGATGAGTTTCATCGAAAACACTTGGGATGATGTCAGAAGACCACCCTCGAAAAATTCGATTTTATTGAAAATCCATACCGCCGGTATGGATTTTAGTACCCCGACAAAACATCGCGTTACGGGTTCTGATGATGCAAATCGATGAGTTTCATCGGAAAACACTTGGGATGATGTCAGAAGACCACCTCGAAAAATTCGATTATTGAAAATCCATACCGCCGGTATGGATTTTAGTACCCCCGACAAAACATCGCGTTACGGGTTCTGATGATGTAAATCGATGAGTTTCATCGAAAACACTTGGGATGATGTCAGAACACCACCTCGAAAAAATTCGATTTCTATTGAAAAATCCATACCGCCGGTATGGATTTTAGTACCCCGACAAACATCGCGTTACGGGTTCTGATGATGCAAATCGATGAGTTTCATCGGAAAACACTTGGGATGATGTCAGAAGACCACCTCGAAAATTCGATTTATTGAAAATCCATACCGCCGGTATGGATTTTAGTACCCGACAAACATCGCGATACGGGTTCTGTTGATGCAAATCGATGAGTTTCATCGAAAACACTTGGGATGATGTCAGAAGACCACCTCGAAAATTCGATTTATTGAAAATCCATACCGCCGGTATGGATTTTAGTACCCCGACAAACATCGCGATACGGGTTCTGTTGATGTAAATCGATGAGTTTCATCGAAAACACTTGGGATGATGTCAGAAGACCACCCCGAAAAATTCGATTTATTGAAAATCCATACCGCCGGTATGGATTTTAGTACCCCGACAAACATCGCGATACGGGTTCTGATGATGCAAATCGATGAGTTTCATCGAAAAACACTTGGGATGATGTCAGAAGACCACCCCGAAAAAATTCCGATTTATTGGAAAATCCACACCGTCGGTATGGATTTTAGTACCCCCCGACAAAACATCGCGATACGGGTTCTGCTGATGTAAATCGATGAGTTTCGGTCGAAAAACACTTGGGATGATGTCAGAAGACCACCCCGAAAAATTCGATTTATTGAAAATCCATACCGCCGGTATGGATTTTAGTACCCGACAAACATCGCGATACGGGTTCTGATGTAAATCGATGAGTTTCATCGAAAACACTTGGGATGATGTCAGAAGACCACCTCGAAAAATTCGATTATTGAAAATCCATACCGCCGGTATGGATTTTAGTACCCCGACAAACATCGCGATACGGGTTCTGCTGATGCAAATCGATGAGTTTCATCGAAAACACTTGGGATGATGTCAGAAGACCACCTCGAAAAAATTCGATTTCTATTGAAAACCATACCGCCGGTATGGATTTTAGTACCCGACAAACATCGCGATACGGGTTCTGTTGATGTAAATCGATGAGTTTCATCGAAAACACTTGGGATGATGTCAGAAGACCACCCCGAAAAAATTCGATTTATTGAAAACCATACCGCCGGTATGGATTTTAGTACCCCGACAAACATCGCGATCCGGTTCTGTTGATGTAAATCGATGAGTTTCATCGAAAAACACTTGGGATGATGTCAGAAGACCACCCCGAAAAATTCGATTTCTATTGAAAATCCATACCGCCGGTATGGATTTTAGTACCCCCGACAAACATCGCGAGACGGGTTCTGTTGATGTAAATCGATGAGTTTCATCGGAAAAACACTTGGGATGATGTCAGAAGACCACCTCGAAAATTCGATTCTATTGAAAATCCATACCGCCGGTATGGATTTTAGTACCCCGACAAACATCGCGATACGGGTTCTGTTGATGCAAATCGATGAGTTTCATCGAAAACACTTGGGATGATGTCAGAAGACCACCCCGAAAAATTCGATTTTCTATTGGAAAACCATACCGCCGGTATGGATTTTAGTACCCCGACAAAAACATCGCGTTACGGGTTCTGATGATGCAAATCGATGAGTTTCATCGGAAAAACACTTGGGATGATGTCAGAACACCACCTCGAAAAATTCGATTTCTATTGAAAATCCATACCGCCGGTATGGATTTTAGTACCCCGACAAACATCGCGATACCGGTTCTGATGATGCAAATCGATGAGTTTCATCGAAAAACACTTGGGATGATGTCAACACCACCCCGAAAAATTCGATTTTAT
>JAPMOS010000354.1:0-24634 GCA_027972325.1 Paratrimastix pyriformis | reverse complement strand
AAGGCCAAAAATCCTTCATGGGTTTTCAGGATCGAACAATGAGATGAATGGAATGCTGGGTCAACGGTTATCCGGCGAGGGACGCCCGTGCACTCGCTCTGGGCCCACGTCAGTGGATGACCTCCGCTATCAGCGTTTAGTCCACGTGTGACTCTGAAATTCGCACGATTACTGGTCACGCGCGCAACTCATTTCGCGCTCAAGTTCTTCTCAAGCCGGTCTTCCATCTGGGGTTGATTGACCTGGTCGCTCGGGAGGGAGAATATAGCGAACGCTCCGAGTCACTTCTGAACAATCGACCAGTTGTCTTGTGGGTCTGCACTTGGCATCTTCACGTCGCCCTTCATTCCGTGGCCATTCTTTGTGCCAGAGGGCAAACCTCCCACTTCGAACCTCTCACTTCGCCAGAACGTTTGGCTTCGACCATCTTCGCGTGGCCGTGTTGTCGCGGAGCCCATGTTGTCGCGGGGCAAGGCAGGAGGTCCCATGTCCACCACGCACCGTTCGACCAGGGAGCCGACTCATGGCCCTGATGATCTGCGGGCACACAGGCGCGCACGTTCCTGCGGCACAACTCGCAGGATTTTACAACAACGCACACTGTGAGCTCTTCAACACACACTGGCGGTTGCAAGAGAGGAGCTTCATCTATTTTGCGCGCACCAGGGGAGCAGCCAACTCCCGGTTTCGGATCGGAGACACGATGACTCGGTCCGGACCCATGTCCCACATGGAACCATGGCGGTCGCCACACCACGTTTCAGAGGTCTTATACTTTCGGAACCGAGGAAACACCCCCGTTGCTCTTTCACACGAAATACGTTTAGAGGAAGCATCGTGCTCGACATGCCTGGGCCACCACCGCGCGGGACCGGGTGAGCATGACGTTCTGGGGGGGGAAGGGCCTGATCTAACAGATGTCCCCAAGAGGAGGAGACGTGTTCTAGGGAACGGGTCTGTCTTTCCTCAAGTCCAGGATCGCGAGCTCCAGGACACACACATAGGCCCCACTGTCGAATTCTCTACTTCGACCATGCACACCAGGGTTGTCCACCCCTCGTGACGGGGGTCTGCATCTGGCCTGGGGACTGGCTCCCCCTTTGCAAAATGTGAGCGGTCAGGTACCCGACACACGTGAAGGAGAATGGAACGTGTGACGGAGTGCCTCGTTACAAAGTCTGGCTTCGTGAAAGAGCCCTTCCCTGACTCTGGGTGCGTAGAGACGAGCGTGAGGTCATCGCAGTTGTCCTTCTCCTGGCCCATTGGACCCACAACACCCGACGGGAGTGTCCCTGGTACCGTTCCTCCTGGGGACAACATCGCCCGGACAAGAGTCATGCTCACCGCGGACCCCACCAGAAAGGCTCCCATGACCCACGGGCTGCTCAACAACTCCTCAGTTGCCCAAGCCCAAGATCGTGAGCGTCCTGAACTCACACGTTGGCTCTTCTGTGGCCAGGGCATCCATGCTGAAAGGGGCGAGTGCCCCACTTCGGCCATGCACATCGGGGTCTCGTTGCGGGGTTCTTCGCGCGGATTGGGGACTGCCTGCTCCTTTGCAAAATGTGAGCGTCGGGTCAACGAACGCACGTCCTCGTCCCCTACACCCGATCGATGAGACTGACACACTGGCGGCCGTTCCTTTGGGACCCCCCAGTGGGGCACGGGAGGAGCGCCCCAGGGGTCCGGCGCTCTGCCGGGGGGCCCCAAATGAAGGTGGTGCAGCCGCAGCTTCCACCCGGCGAAGGGTGGTGGGACTAGGCGCCAGCGGCCGAGGGCGCTCTACAAATACCCCGTTCAACTCTCAGCCTGGGCACGAGACGTCGGGCAAGCTTGACGGGAGCAGAGAGGAAAGTCTGTCGTCGCATCCTCTCTCCGCCCTCTTGGGTGAAACACCACTCGTGATCTCTGCGCACTCTCCTCCTCCGAGTGCGTGCCCTCAGCACCCACGTACACCTTCCAGTCCCTGCCCATCATTCCGGCTCATCCCATCCCCACCTCCGAGGGCCATGATGGGGCGGCTCCGTCCCGGGAGGGCGAGCATCCCTGTCTTGGACCCATCACGATCACTCCTGCTTGGGGTCACTCTGTCCATTCACAGGCAAGGCTGAGAACAGTGCACTTGTCCGCCTTGCCCACAGCCGGGTGGCATTATTCCATAGTATTTCTGCTCCCCTACTCGGTGCTCTGCGGTGCTGTCCTGCCTGGAGTGGATCACACTTCACACACGGACGCGAACTATACTGAGAGCATTTATTGGCGGGCCTGTGTTTGTCTGCGCCCACACCCTCACACAGACCGTACAGGGTCAGAAACAACAACAAACTGTGAGACGTCAGGGACGCGCGCATACTTGTGCACCCACGGGTCCCACGCTCGGGGATCGAGAGGTCCCAACAAGCTGGCGGTCAGGTCAGAAACAACTTTGGGATTTCGGCACTGCTAGGTCTAGAGATTGGAGAGAATTCACTGACCGCCAGCAAGCCTCATAGTTGCACGTCGTTCCTCAATGGGTTCTCTTCCGATCCCGTGTGCGCTGTCACACCCGCACCTGAAGTCGTGTTTTTCCAGGCGGGCCCTCTCTGTGACACATCTGGCACACCAACACCAGTGTTCGGTGTTTTTCTTGGGGTAGGCCTGCGCTTGCCCATGACCATCACCCCAACACTGGGACCCTTGTGTGATTTCAGCGCGTATCTGCTCGTTTACGTGCCACCGCGGGTTTTCTCATGAGGGCGCTCCGTTGATTTCCGGATGCCCTCTGCCTCGGTGTGTACGTTGACTCACCAACACCGTGACGATGGCATGCATGCACCGCTGGTTTTTTCAGGAGGGCGATCCGTGGTATGTTCGGATGCGGTGCCCGTGGGTACACCAACACCGGGAAAAATTGGTGCTATGCACTTGAGGGGCTTGCACCTGTTCATGCCCCGGTATGTTCATCAGGGGCGGGCCTGAGTGCGCCCAACATGCCCCTTGGATGCACTCTCACACCGGCAGCATCATCACAGCACCACCACCAGCACACGCACCATCAGTGTGGCGTTGCTCAGGGCGGGCCTGTGTGCTCATCATGCCTTGAATGGGTCCTGGCACACCAGGACATCTGTTTGATGCGTCTGGGGCGGGCCGGAGTGCCCCACATGTCCCCTGGTGTACACTCTCACACCAACAGTATCATCAGCACCACCAGTGTGGTGACTTTTCGGGCGGGCCTGTGGGCTCATCATGCCCTTGAATGCGTCCTGACAGCTGCTTGACTGCTTGAGGCGTCTCAGGGCGGGCCTGTGTGCCCACATGCCCTCTGGTGTGCATTCTCACACCAGCAGCAGCAACACCAACACCATCACCCAGCACCACCAGAGTGGTGTTCTGTCGGGGCGGGCCTGTGTGCTCATCATGCCCCTGAATGCGCCCTGGCACACCAGGACAGCTGCGTGGCGAGGCGTCTGGGGCGGGCCTGTGTGCCCATATGCCTCCTGGTGTTCATTCACTCCAGCAGCAGCATCACACCCACACCAGCGCATTCAGGCCAGAATCACCACACCAGCACCATCAGAGTGGGGCTTTGCTGGGGCAGTGTGATGCTCGATGTTTCATGCCTGCTCTCGCATCGACTGATGCCTTCTTGTCTGTCGGAAGCAGTGACAGCACTCGGCACCTTTGGGGAGCGACCCCGGACACACGCGGGGGACACTGTGGAGTGTGTACCACCTCTCAGCTGTTTGATGCTCGTTCTGGCCCTCCGGCACGCGCACTCCCATCAGGATGGGTATCCGTAGAGCCGGCTCATCGGCCAAGAGTGTTGGGCGGAGCATCCCGTTAGCCGGGTCACGTAGAGTGCGGAAGGGGGGGGAAAGCTATTCCTTTGGTATGGTGTTCACTCTTTCTTGGTTTGGGTTTGTTTGGGGCTATCCCACGAGGCTGTCCCTCGTTCTCCGAACTCGTGAAGGAGAATGGTGGGATAGCCGAGTAATCTTCCCCAAACAAACCCAAACCAAGACAAGTCTCCCACCCACCTCCCTGCCTGATGAGTGGCACTGGGTTTGTTTGTTGCTGCTTTCCCCGCGAAGCTTCGACTCAACGTGTACCCATGGTCGTGATTGATGGTGGGCATTTTGTCTTCGCAGCGCAATCTTCGTACGTGCTCCCTTGGCTGTACTGCTGCCTGTTCACCCACACAATCTGATTGACAAGTCAGGAGGGCTGCCTCGTGGGGGAGGCGAGTGTGGCTGTTGTTCAACCTTGTTTGGTGCCCTTGGACAACAGTGTCTGGGGCCTCGTCGGGGCCTCTCTTGCCCTTGAGACACCACCCTTCATTCACCCTCATTCACCCTCGTCTGATGTGATTGGGCATTCATGGTGGGGTGAGGTGTGGTCATTCACCCCCAGCTACTTTGCTTGAAACAGCTTATGGGTCATCCGGCTCGTTGTACTCTTGGGACACCCATCATGCACCTTCATGGCGGTGTGGGGGTGTTGTCTTCCTCCTTGTCTGTTCTGAATGGGCAACAGCTCGAGGGACTGGTGCGGGGTGTTGTCTTTCACCCCCGTTTTGTTGTGGCACAGCTGTGTGGCTTTACCGTGGTGGGCACCATGCATCCTCCACATCCAGAATGGGGGTTGTCATTCATCGTCGTCTGTTCTGTTTTGACGAGTGATATTTCATCGTGGCCGTTGTGCCCGTGAACCACCCCGCTCACCCCACCACACACTTCCCCTCTCACGGGAGGGATATTTGTTGAGCACCCTGAAGTGGCGATCGATACGTCACCTTTCGTGCTCTCTCTCCCTTCGGGGTTTGCGTTTTTGGTGGGGGCTTGGGTTCTCTATACAGAACTCGACGCCTGCACGGCAAGGTTGCCTCCACCGCTTCACCGGCGCCGGTCGGCGACTGGTGACGAAGAAGCCGCGAGCACGGGGGCGAGAACCCTCCTGGGATCTGCGAGGCAAGGTGCCTGTCGCGGCTCCGTCGTGCTCTGCGTTTTTCTCGACGCGTGCCTTTGGCCCGCGCCATGCCGGACAACGAGTCCTCTCGCTGTTTTGTCCGATCTTCTTCGTTGTTTTATTTGCGGGGGGTCCGACCCGTTGAGGGAAGGATTCCCTATGGAGGGTGCCGAGTACGGGAAGACTCGGTACCTTCGGGGCCTTTGAAGGTTTCGCCCCTCCTTTTATTTGTGGCTTCTCTCCCACCTGTTTTTGCTGACCGGTTACACCGGTGCGTCGGGGTTTTCTCCAGCCTCCTCTTTCCCTGACCAGACGTGCACCCCCCGGGGCGGGTCGCGACCCGCTTGAGGAGATTGTTTCCGGTTTGTATGGACTGGGCGTCGACAAAAACCCAGAGTACACAGGGCATTCATGAACGGGGGTTGGGGGTTGGGGGTGGGGGGTGGGGGTGCTGCGTGGACGTGCACGCATTCACATTTTCTCCTCTTACGACCCCATCCCCACCACCACCCCCCCCCCCCACCCCCTGTCTTTTGGTTGATGTAATAGCGACCCTCCATCGCTCCCACCCCCCCCCCCCCACGTGCGTTGCCAGATCATTTTTGTTTTTGCAGAAAACCGGACCGGAAAACTGCGTGACGGGGACGGGGGGCGGGGGGAGGGGTTTGGGGGTTTATTCGGCGGGGTGGCGCCGACGATCAACAACGGGGACCAGAGCGCCTCCCGCAGCAGGGAGTGGGGCATCGAAGGTGGCATCGTAAGGCCGCAGCTTGTTGCGCGCGTAGACCTTGGGAATGCCCGCCTTGACCCGGTCGTCAAATTCGATGACGTAGGTTCCGTTGCGCCGGCGTTCCGCCACCCTCCCGGCCCAGCAGAACTTGCCCATGCCGGGCCGGCGCCATTTGACGGGCGGGTTGACCATGACGGGAGTCCCCTCCTCGATGGTCTCTTGGTCCTTGTTGCGGCGCCGCTCAATGTAGCCGTACTCGCGGTGCCGGTAGAACGCCACGGCCTCCTTGATTTGGCGCACCTCCGGGGCCGTCAGGTTGGCGAACTTGTCCGGCAGCTGGGCCATGTCGCCCAGTTGTTCGTACTCGGGGAGGTAGAGCGCCATCATCACAACCGGGCGTTGCTGGAAGACCGAAGACACCGTGGCCGTGTTGTACAGGTTGACGGCGGGCTGCAGGAAGGGCTGCCACGGCAGCTCGCGGTTGGTGGCCGGCACGGTCCGCATCTTCATCACCCGATTCTTGATCTTCTTGACGGCGTTCTCGGCCTTCCCATGAGACTGGGGGTAGTACGGCCTCGACCGGTGGTGCTCGATGTGGACCCCGGGCAGCAGGTTCTTGTTCCTGAGCGGGCGGGTGAGGTGGTGGAATGATGACTGTGAAGAGCAAATCCGAAAGGCATGGGACAGACGCGATCCACTCGGCCACGCGCTGGTTGACGAACTCGGTCCCATTGTCGGTCACGATCCGGGTGGGCAGCAGATTGGGCTCGTCGCTGGTGAACACACGACTGAGAAGGTCGGTCACCTCCTGCCCGGTGGCCTTCGTCTCCCATGTCGCGGCGGCCCACATGTAGCTCGTGAAGTGGTCCACCAGGACGCAGAACGCGCGAGGCGGCTGACAGCTGATCTCGAAGCCGCCACAGTCGAGCTCGACCACATCGAGGGGCCGGTTGACCACCAAGGCGTGGTACTTGGGATGCTCGTAGGTGGGCCGGACGGTCTGGCACTGGCCACACGTCCCGATGATGTCCCGCGCAAGTTGATCCAGGCCAATGATGTAGTAGAGGCCTTTCGCGTAGGCAATCAGAGCATCTCGGTTGAGGTGCCCCTGCTGGACATGCAAGCGCCGCACCAGACGCACACGGTTGGCAAGCGGGTGATCACGGGCACCCAGATGGTCCGGTCGCGGATCTCGTGGTCGTAGCGGAGCCGCTGCAGAACTCCTCCAACGGCGCGGTAGAACCCTTCACGGGCATGTTTGCGGCAGTTCGACCGATAACTGCGTGTTCCTTCCCGGACTGAAAAATGAGACAAACGGGGCATTGGTCATGACATGGAAAACCAAAAACAGACGTTCCACACCGTTCAGGATCATGTGGATCCCCCGCGCCGTCCGGTCGTAGCTTCCTGTTTCCGGTTTTGTATGGACGGGGCGTCGACAAGAACCCAGAGTGCACAGGGCGTTCATGAACGGGGGGGGGGGGGGTGAGCGAGAGCCGGTTTTGGGGATCCTCTGGGAGAAAACTGGTAATGGACGCAGCCCCTCCCTCCCCCCCCCCCCCCCGAGCCCGATTATCCGGCCCCCTCCAACGATTTCACCCCCCCCCCCTCCTCGAGCATTCGTATAAGATCATTTTTGTTTTTGCAGAAAACCGGACCGGAAAACTGCGGGACGGGGGGCGGTGGTGGGGATGGTGGGGTTGTGGGTGTTTTATTCTGGGGGCGCGTGACGCCGGCGATCAACGACGGGGACCAGAGCGCCTCCCGCAGCAGGGAGCGGGGCATCGAAGGTGGCATCGTAAGGCCGCAGCTTGTTGCGCCCGTAGACCTTGGGAATGCCCGGCTTGACCCGATCCTCAAACTCGATGACGTAGGTGCCGTTACGCATGCGTTCCGCCACCCTCCCGGACCAGCAGAACCTGCCAATGCCGGGCCGGCGCCATTTGGCAGGCGGGGCGACCATGACGCGAGTCCCCTCCTCGATGGTCTCTTGGTCCTTGTTGCGGCGCCGCTCAATGTAGCCGTACTCGCGGTGCCGGTAGAACGCCACGGCCTCCTTGATTTGGCGCACCTCCGCGGCCGCCAGGTTGGCGAACTTGTCCGGCAGCTGGGCCATGTCGCCCAGTTGTTCGTACTCGGGGAGGTAGAGCGCCATCATCACAACCGGGCGTTGCTGGAAGACCGAAGACACCGTGGCCGTGTTGTACAGGTTGACGGCGGGCTGCAGGAAGGGCTGCCACGGCAGCTCGCGGTTGGTGGCCGGCACGATACGCATCTTCATCACCCGGTTCTTGATCTTCTTGACGGCGTTCTCGGCCTTCCCATGAGACTGGGGGTAGTACGGCCTCGACCGGTGGTGCTCGATGTGGACCCCGGGCAGCAGGTTCTTGTTCCTGAGCGGGTTGATGACTGTGAAGAGCAAATCCGAAACGCACAGAACAGACGCGATCCACTCGGCCACGCGCTGGTTGACGAACTCGGTCCCATTGTCGGTCACGATCCGGGTGGGGAGCAGATTGGGCTCGTCGCTGGTGAACACACGACTGAGAAGGTCGGTCACCTCCTGCCCGGTGGCCTTCGTCTCCCATGTCGCGGCGGCCCACATGTAGCTCGTGAAGTGGTCCACCAGGACGCAGAACGCGCGAGGCGGCTGACAGCTGATCTCGAAGCCGCCACAGTCGAGCTCGACCACATCGAGGGGCCGGTTGACCACCAAGGCGTGGTACTTGGGATGCTCGTACGTGGGCCGGACGCTCTGGCACTGGCCACACGTCCCGATGATGTCCCGCGCAAGCTGATCCACGCCATGGATGTAGAAGAGGCCCTTCGAGTAGGCAATCAGGGCATCTCGGTTGAGGTGCCCCTGCTGGACATGCAAGCGCCGCAGCAAGCGCACACGGCGGGCAAGCGGGTAGATCACGGGCACCCAGATGGGCCGATCGCGGATCTCGTGGTCGAAGCGGAGCCGCTGCAGAACTCCCCGCTCGACGCGGTACAACCCTTCATTGGCGTGTTTTAGACAGTTCGACCGGTAACTGCGTGATCCTTCCCGAACTGGAAAAATGAGACAAAGGGGGCATTGATCATGACCCGAAAAACCAAAACAGACGTTCCACCCCGGTAAGGATCAGGTGGATCCCCGCGCCGTCCGGTCGTAGCTTCCATAATCTGCCACATCACCATCGTCTGCTGCTACATCAACCACGACGTCAATCTCGGCGGCTTCTGCGGGGTCCAGGTCTCCAAGGGCTGGCTCTTCGGCCTCCTCATGTGCCGCCTCGTCACCATCACCACCTCCGAAAAATAACTCCTCCTCAGGAAGCGGTGGAGGGAGGTCGTCAACTTCGATTGGCTCCATATCAGAGGCGCCACAGGAGTGGCTATCACCCTGGTCATGCAGCCCGTCCAGCGAGCACTACTCCCGGTCCCAGACCCCTCCGGGTCCCGATCCCGCCCCGGTGGCTTGTTGTTCAATCGAGGCAATTTCTCGATGTATCGTGTTTCTTAGAAAAAACAAACCAAAAAAATCAGGATCGAAAAGAGGGATTGTATTACAAGTTACGGCAAGTCCTCGATTTCCTCGGGCTGAAGGTCCGCGCCCAAAGCATCCGGACTGAGCGGGTCCAGCAGCGGGTTGAGCTCGTCGGAAGGAGGAGGCCACTGATAAGGCTGATCATCGGGAGCGGGGATGAGGGGCCCTCTTGGTCATCTTGAAGCTCGAAGGCCTGCTCTTGTTGTTGTTGCTCGGCGGTGGTGGTCTGCTCGGAGGCCTGCTGTTCTTGTAGAGCCGGGGCAGGTTCTTCTTGAGGGGGGAGCAGAGGAAGATGCAGGTCCCATTCGTCGACAGGGGGTGCAACGACGTTGCAAAGCTCCGTCTCGTGGGCTTCGAGGGGCAGGTATGCTTCGTCCTGCCGGTGCACCAGCACCGGAGGCACGTGGCCGATCATGAGGCTCTCCACTGCAGGCGCCCGGTCAATTAGATCAACGCGCGTTCCGGTGGCCTCTGCCGCCAAGAGAGCTGGCCCACAGCCGCAGAAGCAGTCCAACACAGGGCCCGGCCCTCCGTAGCGGCGGAAGAGGTAGACGTAAAGATCGGCCGGCTTGGCGAAGCGGGCCTGCCCCGCCTGGTGCCGCAGGTAGACCGCGTTGGTGCGCGGGTTGGCCCGGGCGTTCATCTCGGCCAACTTCGCACTCGGAGAAGGGCACAGTACATCCCAGCGCCAGTTGACGGGCCCCTCGTGGCCTCGCTGGAAGACCTCGATGGGCAGCTCCACCTCCTCAGGGCGGGGGGCTCCCGGTGAGAGCGACGGCCGGGGGTTGGCCTCCTCGAGGTAATCTGCGCGAAGAAGTGATGAAGAAGAATTGTCTCGTGAAGGGAATGAATCACGGACTTCCCCAGATGGCACGAATTCGGTGATCGCTCACGAAATTGAAGCACTCGAGAGCCGGCGTCCATTGCTGGGACAAGTTGGCCTCGGTATCCATCACAATGATGGTACCATTGGGGGCAATGAACGAGTCGAGGTACTGGGCCAGGGATCCGTAGTCCGGGGTGGGTCTGTCTCGAGGGTATTCACCCGACATTCAAAGAATAATAATAATAAAACTGAAAATAGTCCACATCACCCCGTCGTTTCTTCGTCGAACCCGACTGAGAAAAGCAAAAATTTTGCGTTACCACTTTTTATTGGTTTCAAGACAACCAAGCATTACTCGTTACTATGCAACAACAAGATCAACAACAAGAACAACAACAACAAGCACCACCAGCGGCGGCAGAGTCGGCTCCTTCCAAGGACCAGTTCCTTCCCACGCCGACCTTGGCAGCCGCCTTCTGGGCCTCGCCGGATGCCTTCGAGCACCCGCTTGACCCGGCCCATCCGGAAGTCTTGTCCTTTGAAGAGGCGCGCCGTCAAGAGGCCGACCCGCTGGCCTGCCTGGGCTCGGGTGTTGACGCTGAGCTGCAGCGCGCGTTCCTCAGGGACCTCGTCCCTGAGAGTTTCCTGGCCCAGCAACACCACGCCCTCCGAGACCCGGAGAAGGCCTATGTGAAGGCCATCCTCAAGCGCTTCCCTCCTCTTAAGCTTCTTGGGAAGCCCAAGGTGCTCAACGCCCCACCCAAGAGTGCCATGCACGCACGCGGGGCCCCACAGACCTTATGGCAGCTGACGGCCGCCTGGTGTCCATGTTGGACACGGTCCAGCTCACCTCCAGGGCCTTGGCCTATGGCTACGTGGGGATCTTCGGCTCCGAGTCCGAGGACACGCAGCTGAACGCCGACCAGCTGAAGGCCGCCCTCAAGGCCGTCCAGCTCGGGTTGGTCATGCTGACGGAGCAGCTCTCCGAGGCCCGGAGAGCCGCCATGGAGCCCCACCTCGACGCTGCGGCCCTCCTGGCCCATGCCCTCCGCCAAGGGGCCGCCGGCCGCCAAGAGCTGCTGGCCGTCAAGGGCCTCAAGCCCAAGTCTGGTGGTGGTGATGAGGAGAACGAGGACGAATCCGAGGCGGACCAGGGAGCTGCCGCGGCTCTCAACGAGGTCTCCGAGGACCTCTTCGGTCCTGTCGAGATCAAGGGTCTGTCCCGGTCCCGACTGGTGATCACCTCGGGGGCCGCACTATTGCATGGCAAGAGTCAGTGCGAAGTGTCCAAAGTGACAGCGTCTTCACAGACCATTGTCCACCACAAACCGTTCAACAGGCTGGCACGGTTCTCCGCGAAGCGCACCGCAAGACAGCAGGCAATTGCATCTGCATCAGCGACCGGTGCCTCGGTGTCGGTGGAAACCGAAAGCAAAAGCACAGACCATGTACCAGAAGTGCATAAAAACCTCGAACCGAACCAGCAGAGAGTGAACAGAGGCAAGCCGCAATTGCATTCGCTGAAGTCGAGAATGGCCGTGAGGCCCAGTCCGCAAAGACCCAAGTCTTGGAGGTCCATGACCTAGAATTTTTCCAGTGGGGAGAAATGAAAACCTCACAGTGAAACAAATCCAGACCTCATTTCAAAGGCGATCGCCATTGGTGGGCCCTCTGGCGGGCCGAGTGAACCGCGAACCACACCGCTCACGTTGGCTGAGCCTACCACTACCACTCGAGGTGAAGAGTTGGGTGGAAGAGGGTCTGACCTGGCATTGGTTGGGGACCCACCGATTGCGCCAGTGCGCATCCCGTCGCGCCGCCCGAGAATGGGCCAAACCAGCAAGACCGAGGAGCCCCAGAACTCCCAGAAAACGGTGGGATGCACCGCACCACTGCAGAGCCCAGAAAGCCGAGCCCCTCTTATAGCAGGTTCTGGAAGGACACTGGAAACGGGGGACCAGCAGCTGGCTCGCCGGAGTCCACTATTTTGGACCAGAGAGCAGAGGAGGTCTCGGCAGTCTTGAGCGAGTATGGAACGCTCGGGGCAGTGCAGGAGTGTGGTACCAAATTGTTGTGGGAGAGTCCGATCTTCGGCGTCCCCAAGCCCCATTCCTTGAAATGGAGGGTGGTGATCGACTTGTCCGCACTAAACAGGCGGATCGATTGCCCCATTTCAAGATGGAGGGCTGGGGACAGCCTTCCCACTAGCCCCTCAGGGCACGTTCTTCACGAAAGTCGATCTTTCGAACGCTTACCTGCACATGGGAGTGGCACCACACCTCATCCCGTACCTGTGTTTCAGCTGGGAGGGGAGGGAACTCCAGTGGACGGCACTCCCGTTCGGCCTCTCAGTGGCCCCACGTTCACCAAACTGATCAAACAGGCGGTGAGAGTGATGCGGGCAGCAGGCGTCCAGGTAGTCTTCTACCTGGACGACCTCCCTCTCATGGCCCAGTCCCCACAGAAGGCACGCAGGGACACGATAGCAGCGATGTATTTCCTCCACCAGCTGGGGTTAACTGTGAACTGGGAGAAGACAGACCCCAACCCATCACAGGTCGTCGAGTTCTTGGGATTCCAGCTGGACTCCAGGACGCAGACAGTGCGGGTCCCCGTGGAGAAGATGGAGGGGATCAGACAGGAGTGTCGGAACCTCATAAAAAGGACAGACTGCTCGTCAGGGCACTGGCCCGCATCATCGGCAAGTTGTCCTCGCTCCGCCCGGCCGTCGAGGCCGCTCACCTGCACACCAGGGGATTGGACCGAGTGAAGTCACGTGCGGTGTGGTCACACGGCTGGGAGGGCATGGCCACCCTCGACGAGGCAGCCAAAGCGGATCTCCACTGGTGGGCCATGGTGCCCCAGGACCAGTGTCAGCAGTGCTGGAGGGCAGTACCCCAGCGTGGGAGCTGACCACCGACGCAAGCGCCTACGCATGGGGCGCGACGCTGCGCAGTCTCCATCCCCCGCAGGCGGGCAGGCCACCCGCAACCGATCCACGCACGGGAAATCTGGGAGAAGGACTTCCTGGAGACGCAGACATTCTCCTCGGTGAATCGCCTCGAGCTGGAGGCGGGCATCAGGGCGGTAGCTCTCCTCCACAGCCACTTGCAGGGCCAGACGGTCCAGTGGCGCTCGGACAACAAGGTAGTTGTTGCCTGCGTGGGGAAGTGGAAGAGCGTGGACATGACCGAGGGCACCCAGAAACTGCACAACCTCTGTCAGCAGTGGGACATCACTCTCCTCCCAGAGTATCTTCCCGGGGAAGACAACGGAGTGGCGGACCAGCTCTCCAGAGAGGTCGAGCGCGAGGATTGGATGCTCAATCCGGCGATCTTCCAGCTGGTCACGAACCTGCGCTTCCGCCCCATGGTGGACGGCTTCGCCTCAGCGCGCAACCACCTGTTGCCAAGGTGGTGGAGTTGGGTCCTCGAGCCGGGTTGCTCGGGAGTGGACTTCTTCCACCAGCCTCCGGGGGCTGCCCTTGTGGCTCAATCCGCCCTTCTCCATGATCGGGAGGGTGCTGGCAGCTCTACGGGATCAGAGAGGGAAGCATTAGTCCTGATACCAGAGTGGGACACGGCCCCATGGTGGCCAATGGCCCAGGGGATGCAGATCTCACCCCTGGCGCTCCCTCGGGTGGACTGCCTCTTCCTCCCGGGCCGCACCCGGAACCAGACCCCAGTGGGGCCACCCAGATGGCAGAGCAGAGTGATTCATGTCAGCGGGGAGCTGGCGAGGGTCGCGACAGCGAGGCAGACGTGGGGGGAGAAGCTCCATCAGCTGGACCTGTCGTTATTGACCTCGTGGGAGAGGACTCACCCCCCCACCAACTGAGTGAGGCAGCCCGGCAGCTCATCGCTCACTCGGTCGAGAGCAAGACTCAGAGAAACTACGATACGGCCGTTGCCCAGTTTGCTGCCTACTTGGGAAAAATGAGCGGGAGATCTTGCAAGCGACGGACACAGACCTGGCAAACTTCCTCGCGGAAGGTAGCAAGAAATGGGCGCCCAGCACCGCGATGAAAAGAGATCCGCCATTGCTCGCTACTTCCTCCTCCACGGGAGGCCTGATCCAGGCACCTCAGCCACAGTGAAGGCCGTTTTGACGGGGATGGAGAAGACAAAGCCAGTGTCAGTCAGGAAGGGAACCTTCGACACGGACCTCATCTGGCGCCATCTCAGATCACTTGGGACAAATTCCAAGCTGGACCATCGCGACCGTCTGGGAAAAATTGTCCTGTTGGGCGAGGCCCTCGGACTGAGAGCGGCGGACCTCAACACCGCACGGTTGGAGGACCTTCGCCTCATTGATGGCGACCACATGTGCGAACTCAAAGTCCTGCCCAAGGAAAGGAGAAAGAAGGAATGGGTCATGCAAAAAATGGGAGGAAACGAGGCTGACCCACTGCTCTGTTTTCACTGCGCGGTGATTGAATTGAATGACCGCCGTCCAGAGCGGTGCACCCCAGCTCTGATGTGGAAGCTCAAGAATGGGGAAAAATGCACAACAACATGGTTGTTGTCTTGTGGCAAGCGGCTGATGCTGGCCGCAGGCTTTGGGCAAAGAGTGGGCCCGCACTCTGTCAGGGCCGCTGCGGCCTCGAAGGCAGCGTCGACTGGGCTTGACGGGTTGGCTGTGTCTGCACAGTTTCGGTGGTCGCGCAAGGGTGCGACACTCACCAAACATTATCTCCACCAGTCGGTTGGCACTGCAAAGGCTTTGGCTTCGGCAGTTTTCGGGCCGGCAGATGCTGCCGGGCTCGATCGAGAATAGAATGAGGACCCAGGTCGGCATTTCCTTTCAATTGTCATGAGCACAGCCCCCTTACCGATGAGTAGCTCTCATTCTTCCTACTTTGGACGGAAGATGGATGAGCTACAAAGGGGGGCTGCTCATCGCTCCCACCCTCCCACCGCAATGTGATGTCGACCAGGTCCTCTTTGGCTCCAGCCTTGTTTTCGTGCATTTTGCTGACACCAAGGCTGATAGTTTTCGCACGCAACTCCATGGGAGTAGTGCGGTCAAGTTCGATGATCTCGGGGTGCTATGAGCACCGGGAGGTCTCATCTTTTCACTTTGTTTCCCTCTCTTCGCTGTCCCTTTTTCCTTTGTCTTCCTCGTGCCTGGCCCTTTGTCTTCCCCGCAGAGCGCATCGCGGGCAACAAGGCGGCCGCGGCTCTGTTCAAGGCGGCCAACTTGGGCGTCCCTCCCTGGCGGGCCGCAAGCACCAACGCGGTTTCTTCCAGCGTGGTCGCGGCTCGGCTCCTGCGTCCGGCTTCTCTTCCGGCGGCCAGCACCAGCCCTCTTCTGGTTTCTCTGGCCGTCCTTACCGGTTCGCGCGCTTCAGGGGCGGTTTCTCCCGGCCCGGGCCTGCTGCGGGGGCGCCTCCAGCGGCCTCCACTCCTGCGCCGCAGCGGCAGCAGAAGTTCCAGCGGCCGCGCCGCTAAGCCATTGGAGGTGGTTTTTCCTTTGTGACCTCGTTCTGGCTTTTTCCTCTTCTTCTTAACTTCGTGCTGGATTTTCGCGTGGTAGGTCTTCTCACCTCAACCTCGCGGTCCTTTTCCGTGGTCTTTCCTTCTTTGCTGACTTTTTCCTACTTATATGTTAGTTCCCCCACCCTTCCCATCCCATTTTGGATTGGATTCGACTCGAAACGACGGGGTGATGTGGACTATTTTCAGTTTTATTATTATTATTCTTTGAATGTCGGGTGAATACGGAGACTAGTCATGAGCACAGCCCCCCCCTTTGTAGCTCATCCAGGAACCTAGGGGCACGATTAGAGGCCGATCCACCAAAAAAGAGATGTCGGACCGGGGAGCCGTCGACCCCTGGTCAGCCTCGTCCAGGGCCGAGTTTGACGAAGCAAACAGGACGACCGCCCCAGCTTCTCGAACCATTCCACAATTGCTCCGAGGCGCTCGTCAAGGGCCGGGCGAGCCTCCGGCAGGTCGATGGAGCTCAGCAGCACATGGCCCTCTTGCCGTGACAGAGAGAGATCGAAGAGCCCCCCCCTAACAACCCGAACAAAGCGAAAGGAATGTGCAGTCAGTAACTTGTTCAAAAAAAGGGAAACGATGAAAACAGGTCACGAGTGGGCTCCCCCGGTCCTACCGACCTGGAAAGTGTTTGAATTTGGGATCTTCGCCTTTTCTTTTGGCCATTTGACGATGTCTTCTGAAACTCATTCTGTTGAAGATGCTGGTGCGGTTCCTCTGACGCTGGAAAGTGTTGAGGCTGAAGCCAATCGCCAAAGAATGGAGGCGGCTGGTAAAAAAAGAGTGGCCGAAAAGAGCCAGGCCGAGGAGCAGGGTGAAAAGAAGGAAAAAGTTATGGTCTGTGTGAATTGGATAGTGGCTTTCCTACCGAAAGTCCGCCTATCGAGGATGTTTGTTGGGCTCATCTTGGGTCTTTGTTTGTCAATTGCCTTCTGTGAATTACAGGCTGAGACAATGAGATTTGCTATTAAATTTGAGCAAAGTGCTGTGCAATTTAGCTGGTACGAACTTGAATGCCAGCTTCGTGAGATCCTTGGCGAGGCCCGTGTTCAACAAGGCCTGGAAGAAGGAACTTTTGGCGTGACGTGTCTGAGACCCGATGCGAGATTCTTGGAGCTTTTGCGTCGGAATCAGGCCGTCCTGACTGATCTGGGAAGTGAATGTGAGCGACCGGCCTCAGCTGTGACCTTTGTTACAATGAGGGCTCATCTGGGTGGTTTGCCCCTGGAAGCTAAAGAAGAGGAGGTTCGCCAATGGTTGCGTGAAGCGAACCCGAGTGCGCAGTGTCTGTTCGCAATCGCTGACTTATTGATCGCCACCCCGGTAGTTTAAGCCTGCTCGCCAGCCGGGTGCATGGTGTGTCTGTGACATGCTCGGTGGGACAGCCCCACATCCCGGAGATCTTCCGGGGCAAGCGCATAGTACAGATCGCTCCGGGGAGGATCGGCCTCCGGGCGGACCATCGTTTGGTTTTATTCGTGCGGCCGGTGTCGAGTGGCCGCAGCAGATGCAGGAGTACCTCAAGAACCACCACATTGTGGTAGAGGTCTCCGATATTTGGAGATCAGAAGTGGCGGTCAGTGGGCGGTGGGACGGGACGTTTTGTGTCATGGCAACCCCGGAGCAGAGGGAGGCCATCGACGCTTTGAAGCGGAGTTGCGTCCGCGTGTGGTGAAGGTGTCGGTGGGGGTGAATGCGGGGAAGAAGTTCAAGTAAAGGTTAGGCTGTGTTTTCCACCCTCTTACGCTCTTGCTCCTGGGACATGCGTGGAAAGAAACAGCCTTCTATTGGAATGGCGTGGGAGGAGAGTGGTTATGGGGGGAGCAATCGAATGAAGGAAAAAGAAGGTGTGTGGGGTAAGACTGGAGAAGGTAGTGACAGGAAGTGATATGTATGGTGCTTTTGGATGCAGACGGTGGTCGAAGAGAATTGGGTCCACGGTAGGGTAAATGGAATTGGCCTTGTTGATCAAAAAGAGAGGGGCGAGAAGCGTGGTCGTCTGGGTTGGATAAAGACTGGTAATGAGAACTGGGAATGCTGGTACGGAGAAGGGAAGACCTCTGGAAGGGGGCGAAGGGGCCGGTGGTGGACGGGAGAGATGGGATCAGGAGGGTTGGCGGGGTTTGGATGGCTGTTTTCCCGCGTTTCTGGTGGGCTGAGCGCCCTACTTTCCAACTGTGGTTGGATGCCGGCTTGGTGTGGTGGCTGCATTGTGGGTGGCGGCTGCCCTCAGGTTGGTGTGGTATGTCTAGCCGATGTCTCGTTGGTCTGTGGATGGAGGAAGATGGGTGGAGAGTTTCTAATCATGCTTTTGATCATAGTTTCCCGGCTGGACAGAGTGCTTTGCCTCGAGGTGGGCCCTGTCTGGTGTCGGAAATAACTACCGGTTTGTTGGTTGTTGGGACGTCTGGCAGCGGCTCATCCTTAGAATTTCAGATATCTGGCCCCCTGAGATGCTTGTCTGACCGTCTGGTCAGATGGAAGATCCTTCTCTGGGATGTTGCTGATGCGGCACGTTCTTTGGGAGAGAGTCTGTCTTTCCGGTATTCTTTTGTCATCTTCAGAAACTTTTAGAATGTGGCCGCTGATCTTGGTAGGGCTGGTCAAGGGCAGTCTGGTTATTGTTTTGAGCTTTCCTGGAATGGGGTTGGTCTGTGTGTACCTTTTTTTCAGTCATCCAATTCCAATACTGGACTGAGCAGATGGGAGCCCAATGCCTGCATCTGCACAAACCTCAGAATGGGCAACTTTGGACGACGTCTGAAGGTCTGTGTTTTCATTTATTACAGTTTACTCATTTTCTGAGATCGATGATCTCGGTAGGACTGGTGGTGACGCTAGGGCCGGTCAGGGGTCAACGGTCAAACCAGGATTCCCTTAACACCCGCAGCGGTTCTGCGGGTGCTGGAGAGGAGGCCGCTGTGCTACGTCGGCGGGATGCCCTAGGGATCGTTACCCCTGGGGTGGCTAGAGAGGGTCGAGGACAACCTGGCTAAAATGGCAGGCAAACCTCACCGAGTGGTACGAGGAAAACCCGATGGGGACAACCTCAAGAAGGAGGAAAACCCCGCCGTAGGGGACAACCTCAAGAAGGAGGAAACCCCGTCGGGGACAACCTCAAGAAGGAGGAAAACCGCCGTCGGGGACAACCTCAAGGGGCAGCGCTGGGCGACATCGGCTGGGTGGGGTATGGACACGATGGAGGAAACCCCAAGAAGGGGACAACCTCAAGAAGGAGGAAAACCCCGCCGTCGGGGACAACCTCAAGGGGCATCGCTGGGCGACATCGGCTGGGTGGGGGACGGACACGGAGGAGGAAACCCCAAGGGGACAACCTCAAGAAGGAGGAAAACCCCGCCGAAGGGGACAACCTCATGAGGGAAGGAGCAGAGGAGAACCCCGACTTTGGGGAAAACCTCGATGGTGGGATGGAGGACCATGCCGGGGATGGGAATGCGTCACAGGCTGGCGACATCGGGGCATACTACTTTGGCTCAGGTGGCTGGGGCTGGCTTCCTTTTGCTTACGGTCTGTGCGAATGTTTTCCTTGTTGCCGTTTGCCTTGTAGACTCCTTCGGCAGTGCTCTTGGGACAGGGAGGTTTGGAAAGGGAGACTGGCTCGGATATCATGCATGAAAAGTGATAATGTACGCTTGGGGACTTGGAAGGTCTAGCATGCCAGGCCAATTGGAATTTTATTGTTGACCGATTTAAGAGATGGGTGGGGATGAAGGAGGGTGGAAAAGGTGGGCTGACATTGACTTGACTGAGTTTTGAAAAGCTGGTCGGGTTGGTTGAGTTTTATTGTAATGACGATGACATTGGTAAAAGATTGGAGGCGGTGGGGAGCAGGATTCCTATGGAGGTGGAAATGGAGTCGGGAGGGTGATGGAGAGCTGGAGGATGGTAATGGGGCGGAATGGCAGGAATAGTGAATGTCACTGGCCACCGGTGCTGGATCAGCACGGCCTCCAGGTGGTTGAGGCGGCTGGGGTGGGGAGTTGTACGAGATATTGCGGGGAGGTCATGGGACCCCGGAGTGGGAAGATGGGTGTGGAGGGAGGAACCTGGGGTTTGGACGAAGGGCAGGATGGGGAAGCGGAGGAGGCCCTCGTTGAATTGCTGCGGAGGTCTGGGATAGCGGCAGGTAACTGTGGAAGTAGAGGACACATGTCAGTGAGCTTATGAGCAGCGGAACGGAGAGAGAGAAGATCTAACGGTGAGATTGGAGAGGGATTTCGAGAAAATGAGTGACGCTGTGGGAAGGGTGATCCTTTCAAATCAGAGGATACGAAAAGGTGCCCTGGGGTGGGTGGATCGTTGGCATGCGAGGGAGGAGCGGGTGGTGGGAACAGAGGGTGTTATGGTCGTCCAAGTGACGCGGGGTAGGGAAGGGATGGTTGATAAGAGGCAATGGAGGGTCCAGCCGGTGGAAGTGGGCGGTAAGGTGTACACATGGTAGCGGTGGCGGAGTTTTGTGGGAGAAGGGGGTGGGCGACACTGGGTGGCGGTCAAAAGATTGAGACCAATGGTGGAGGTTTAATGACAGCAGGGTCGGAGAAGTTGGGGAAGAGGAAGCAGGTCATGGAGATGTGTTCCTGTATGGAGGGGCAGGAAAAGGCTTCGAAGATGAGGAAGTCGGCCCTGGGTCCGGCGTTCGGAGGTGTGAAGATGCAGATGGGAGGTGGGAAGGCTGGGGGAGCGGGGATGGGCCGGGGCGGAGCAGTGTATGGTGGGTGTGGGAAGCCTATCTGCAGTGGGGATAGTTACCCGGAAGTCAGGGTGCCTGCGGGGAGGGAAGGGTGAAGGCGCGAGAAGGAAGGGGAAAAGGGATGCGCAGAGGAAGAAGAGGCAAAAGCGAAAATGCTGGATATTGAGCGGGTGTATGAGAAGGCGGAGGCGGAAGAATTTTTGTGGGGTGGAAAAGTGGTGCTGCGAAAAAGGAGGCTAACTTGAGGGCGGGGCTGCCGGGGAAAGAGGAGGATCGGGTGAGGGTGGTCGGATGGAATGCGGGGGCTGGGCTCGGAATGGAAAAAGAAATGTAGAAGATTTGCTAAAGGTGGGTCGAACGGACATAGCGCTCTTGCAGGAGACGAAAGGAACGAGGGACAACAAGGAGTTTTGCAGGAAAATGGATGGTGGTGCTGGAGGAGCTCTGTGGCGGAGGAGTCTGTTAAGAGGCGCCCGAGAGGGGGGTGATGATTGGTATAGAAAACATTGCAAGTGGCAGTGCGAAAGATTACGGAGGTGATTCCTGGTTATCTCATGTTTATGGACTGGACGGAGGGGAAGAATCAGATGAGACTCATCAACATGGATTTTCCTACTGGAGCGGAGAGGCGAACGTGAGGGTAAGGGAGTGTGATCTTGGAGCGGTTGGAGGAGTGTGTGGGGGGGCGTCGGATGGGAGAGGAGTCGTGGTGTACACAGATGCGAACGGATGGGCTAAGGAAGGAGGAGCAAGAGAAACTGGGATTGTATGATGGCGAAGATGGTTGGGAAGGCGGGGAGATAACTTTATCCGGAGCCGGAAGGGTGGGACGGTGGCGAAAGAGGAAGAGCATGAAGGGAAGGGGAGGGCCTGGTTGGATTTGTGTCTGTCGACGCAGGGGACAATGGGAGGGTGCTGGACAATTTGTTTGTTTGGCGGAATGATGAGATTCAGTGGCAGGCGGTCACGGATCACCACATGATTGTAACGGATCTCCGAAACATGGCGCCTTCTGCGGTGAAATGGCTCGGAGGGTGGCCATCTGCCCTTCCCGGACGGAGGTGGAGGCACTGTTGCGGGACAAGAAGAAGGAGGAGTATGATGTTATGGTTGGGAAAATGGAAAAGTACCGTGGGAAGGTTGCGCAAATGTTGCGAGAGGCAGCTGCTGGGGAGGAGCCATTTGAACAGATGAGTGAGTTTCTGCAACAGCTGCGTTTTCGGCTATAGGGATGTGATGAATACGGATCGAGATTTTGAGCCTTTCAGGATAAATGAAATTGAGGGAGGAGAGCGCTGGCGGAGGAGGACTTGAGTAAGAGGAAGGAGATGTTGAAACAGTTGGCGAAGATGAGGTCGGTGCATTATGGTAAGAGAGATAGGGCATTGAGGGAAAGCGCGCATCTATAAGGGTATCATGACGGATGGCGCGGCGCCACAACCTACGTGACTCGAAATGCGGAGGGGAAGATGGACAGGGTGGTGTCGGACCCGGCGGAGGTTAAGAGGGATGGTGGGGATTCATGGCGGGCTTGCAAAAGGAAGCTGCCGGTGGGGACGGGGGCAAAGACTGAAGGAGGGAACGGGAGGCGTGGGTGGAAGGGTAATTATGGCCCTCTGACGACGCATGATATCCAGACAATACTGGGGCTTTGCCGGACGGAAAGCGGCTGGCCCGGATGGAGTGACGGCGGAGATGGTCCATGCTTGTCAGGACGAAATTAAGGAGTGGTTGGGAGGCGATACAACGAGATGTTGGAGAAGTCTGAGGTTCCTGAGGAGCTGAAACTCAGCTCGGTCTATATGGCAACCAAATCGCAGACGGAGCATCCGGGGATCCGGCCGGAAGGCCTATAACTTTAATACAGGTTTTGAAAGGACTGCAGGTAGTGATTGCCTCGAGATTTCAAGACTGGTGCGTTGAAAAGGGTATTCGGGGCGGAGCAGTTTGGTTTCTGAGGGATCGGAGGATTGAGACGCCTATTGCCGAGATTTTGGGGTGTTGACGGACTCGAAGATTATGGGAGGTAAGGAGTTCCATGTGCGCGCTAGATATAAGAAAGGCCTATGATACAGTTGACATGGAGGCGCTCAGAAGGTTGAGAAGGATGGGGTGGAAGAGAATTTGTCAGGTATGTGGACAGCTTGTATGAGGGGAGAAAGGCGCGTGTGATCACGGGGTGCGGGTCGGATAGCTATGACATTGAGAGAGGAATTAGTCAAGGGGACCTTGTCCTGCCTGCTGTTTATCTTCATGGAGGGAGTCTTGGCGGAGGTGAGACGACAGGAGGGGGGGCTATATTCTGGATAGCGGCAGGAAGGTAAAGGTGTTGGCATTTTGCGGACGATATTATGTTGGTGACGAGAACAAGGGAACAGATGGTCCGCTTGGTGAATACGGTAAGGCGGAAAGTGGAAGAGGCTGGTATGGAGCTGTCGTGAGCAAGTGTGACTACCTGTGGCGGGGTGAAGGGGAAGACGGACTTGGATCTGGGAGAGGGTCGGAAGATCAGGAGCAAAAAGGGTGGAGCAATTGGTATCTTGGGATATGGATAGATGAGGAGATGAACATGAAGGTCAACACGGAGAAGGTGATCCAGAAAATGTGTGGGCGACTGCACAGGCTCATGGACAAGAAGGTCCTCCGAGGTTGATGGTGCAAATGATTAATGAGTGTGTCTCGACTTGCCTACAATACACGGCGAGGCAGTGCCCGATGCCGACAAGGGACTTGGAAACACTGGAAGCAGAGATATGCAGGGGTGTTCAGGAAATCGGAGGTTGTATTGGGAAATGCGACCCGGCAGAGGTGCTGTTCTTTCCGGAGGAGGAAGGGGTATGGGGCTGAAGGACCCGATTGATGTCCATGATATGATGGTGATGACAAATTCTGGGAGGATGGCGGACGAGCAGGTGTGGAGTGGTGCTGAGGGAGGAGATCGCTGCTGCAGAAATTGTGGACGACGCGTGAGCCGCTGTTGGATGATGCAGGGAAGTGGGTGAAGATGCACGGGCAGGAGAAGATGCCGGTGGTGATTGGGGCGCAGGTGATGCACAGGAGAGACATGGCGATCCTGAGGGACGGTGAGAAACTGAAGGAGGAAGTGAAGTACGGCATGCCGACGACACTGGAAGAGATGGCGGAGCCCTGCAAGATAACAAAGAAGCACAGACAGACCTCATGAAAAGGAAGATTCGGAGTGTGGCGGACCTCATCATAGGGGAAGATTTCATTGGAAAGCGGTGTTGCCGCAGTATGTGGAGACGATCAAAAGCGGGTGTGTCTGTATGGTAACAGGGTGAGTCCGGACTATCTGCAATTGGCGAGGCGGATTCGGGAGGAGGAGTCGGCGGAGGAGGGGCGGAAAAAGGCGGAGTGGGGAAGAAAAGGAGGAAGGCAATGCAGATAAGGGAATGAAGGAAGGAGTGAGGGGAGTCGGGGGTTGGGGCGGTCGGGGAAGAAACCAAGAGTCAAGAGGCAAGCAAAGTTGCAGTGCGTCGGGGAAGGTGGCAGGTGAAACAGAGGAAACATGGGAGGGAGGATGGGTGGAAAGGGGAGAGTAAGAAGGGAAGGAGCGAGAAAGAAGATGGGGGAGGAGGGGGTCGGATGCAGATTGAGGCGAGCGAGAAGAAGAGGAGGGCGGAAGGGCAGGTGGAGGGAGGGGGAACAAGATGGGAGGGCGAGGGGCTGGTGAGTGGGACGAGGTATTGTGGAAAGATGGCGGAGTGGAGGTAGCAGAGTGGAGCCAGAGGCGGAATGGAGGTTGTTTATACTGATGGGAGTGCGACAAGAAGCCGGAAGGAAAGACGGGCGGCGTTCGCGGTGATTGAGAGATTAAAAATGGGCTGGCGGTGAGAGTGGGGAGGAGGTGTTCGTCGTCGGGGCAGACTAACAACAGCGGAGTTGGAGGCTATTCTGGAGGCTTCGGATTGGACAGGATGCGGTGGGTGAGAACGGACAGTAAAGTGGCAAAGGGGTGGGTTGAGGGACTGATAAAGGGTTGGTGGAAACCGGATCTGATAGAATCGAAGGCGGAGGGACTGCTGCGAGAGGGGCAGCGGATCGGTGAAGGAGCATCGTGGAGAGATACGACTGGTCTGGGTTAAGGGACATCAGGAAACTAGTGCGTCGCTGGATGCGGAGGGGAACAGATTGGCACAAGATTGCGGACGGAGCATAAAGATGGAGCCGAGCGTGGTGCCCGAAGAGAAAGGATGGGATTCAAGCTGGTGCGGAGAAGTGACGGGAAGGAGGTGGGAGACAGACTCAGGAGGTGATGAAGGAATGGGGAGGAAAAGTCGTGGAGGGCGGCTCGTAAAAAGAAACGAGATTGTGTTGATTAACGCAGAGAGTCGCAACGGAGGGATCAACGTGCAAAACGATGAGG
>JAPMOS010000353.1:0-24745 GCA_027972325.1 Paratrimastix pyriformis | reverse complement strand
CGAGGTGCGATCGGGACCCCAAAATGGGCCGAGGGTTGCCAGGCGATCAATTGGTTTGTTTTACTCGCTCCCTCGTTTTCCCGAAACTTGTTGTCATAGCTTCCGTCGACGCCTCTCCTCCCTCACCCAGCCGTTGGGCGCGGGCTCATGACGCCCTACCATCTGGAGCTGATTCGACAGACTTTTGACGGCCTTTTCCGGCCGTCCTCATTCCGCCGGCAAAGACCTCCTCCTCGACATCGGTGGGGAGGACCGGACCGAGCCCTCGTCCGTATTTGCATCGCACCTCCGGCTCGGTGCTAAATTCGTTCTTTAGGTCTCGCCCCGCCGCCACGCACACCGCACCAGGAGCGCCCCTGCCCCGACCCCTACCGCCCCGAAGGCCCCGACCGCCCTGTGCCCCGTCCGACGACTCCCGCCTCTGGCGCCGTCGAGCACAAGGACAAGGGAACTGGAGCCGCTCGGCCGTCTGTCGGAGCGGGTTCTGGCCTTTCCAGCTGATTCTTTTTGGTTCAGAATCCTGGACGACGATGATGAGCCCGCCCAAGCCCAAGAGGCGGCCCCGGCGGCCGCCAAGCCAAGAAGGATCGCGAGGCCCGAAGAGGCAAGAAGGCGGCCCCGGTGGCCGCCAAGTCCAAGAAGGAGGCCGCCAAGGGCGAAGGCCGCGGCCCCGGCCCCCGCCACCGGCCCGCCGGAAGCCTGGGCCGCCCTCAGCGAGGCCAAGAGGCTGCGGAGGCGAAGGCTCGGACGACGCCCCCCAGGAGGACGCCAGGCCGCGGCACCGGCACAAGCACCCGGCCCCAGTGGAGATCTCCTCCTCGTCGTCGGACGAGGGCGTACGCCCCGAACCCAAGGCGAGGCCGAGCGCAAGCGGGCCAGCCGACCGACCCGGACGACTTCTCCCCGGAGGCCGCTCGCCAAGTACTGCAGTCCGTCGTTGATCTCGTCAATGCGTACCTTGCGCGCCACCCTCCCTCCTCCCACCCGCTCGCCAAGTAATGCAGTCCGTCGTTGATATCGTCAATGCGTACCTTGCGCGCCACCCTGCCTCCTCCACCACTCGTGACCTGTTTCATCGTTTCCCTTTTTTGAACAAGTTACTGACTGCACATTCCTTTCGCTTTGTTCGGGTTGTTGGGGGCTCTTCGATCTCTCTCTGTCGGAAAAGTGCCACGGCAAGAGGGCCCATGTGCTGCTGAGCTCCATCGACCCCTGCCCGAGCCTCGCCCGGCCCCTTGCCTACGAGCGCCTCGAACAATTGTGGAATGGTTCGAGAAGCTGGGAGCGGCCGTCCTGTTCAGCATAATCGTCCAAACGTCGGCCCTGGACGAGGCTCGATACCAGGTGGTCGACGGCTCGCACCGGTCTGACAATGCTCTTTTTGGTGGATCGGCCTCTAATCGTGCCCCTAGGTTCCAGGTTGCGCGCATCATCGTGGACCCGCGCCGGGTCTCCGAGTTGCCGCCCGAGATCACCGCAGAACAGCGGACCGAGCTTCGCCAAAGGGTGGAGAGCTCAACAAGCCACCCCAGATCCGGCAGGTCTCTTGCGTTGTCTCCGCCCTCATAACAACACCTCTTCCCCTGCAGCACCTGAAGGAGGACCCATCGACGTGGCCGTTTACAACACTCTCGATCCGGAGGCCATGCTCGAGCTGCAACATCGGGTCAACCTGCTTACTCACGACGCGCGGTTTGGAAGCAGCACCTTCGACGTCCTGCTGAACCTCAAGCGTGCATCCCTCCAAGTCTGTCGTCTCCCGTCTCTTGATTATCATCACCCCACCTCCCCGCCCTTATCAGGCCCCCAAGCGCTACATCGTGTGTGTGTTGTGTGTGTGTTATACTATTCAATCACCTAAACAGCACGACATAATCGAACTGAAATAGTGAATGAAAACCGTTGGTCCGGCCGAAGCCGTGGGTAAAATGCACCCCAGCGCTCCCTCCAGGGAAGGTGCACAGGGGCATCGGGAGGAAGAGACTGGAAACTCGCAAGGAAACATCAACTCGCATACAAAATGGAACAAAGAGGACATGACAGAATGAGGGGGCGGGGGGACCGAAGAACAGAAAAAAGAAAACGAAAGTTAATACGAGAAGCACTCTCGCGCCAGCCTGGGGGGCTACTGCCCATCCACCAGCACCGGAATGACCGGTAGCTCAACGGATGGTCCCCTGATCCACCGTCCCCACACTGGCTCCTTCCCCACATCATGATCCCCCGGCTGGGGACCAGGTCGGCGGCACCAATCTTGCGAACAGCAGCGGAAGCAGCCGGCGCCACGGCAGCGGGATCAGGCGCCTTGGTGTCAGCCATGGCAGGGCCAGACACAGACAAGGGGGCACAACAACAGGGACAGCAGGGGCAGGGGCACCCACTGCAGGGGCGATCGACTTCTTGCCTCCGGGCTCACCCCCTTCGCCGAGGCTGGGGCTGGGGTGCGGGAGCTCGCAGGCGGCTTGGCGACCACTGGGTCAGGAACCGGGGTGGACGGGGCGGTGGGCGCCGCCGGTTGATGTGCAAACGGGTTCCCGAAGGGGCCGGGACCGCAGGGGGGTGCACAGTGGTGACCTCAAGGGGTTGGCAGCCCGTCCTTTCTTGGAGCCCGAGAGCGACTTCGGAGAAGGAGGGCTGCGAGGGTGTGGCGGACCTCCACCCAATTGACGGGGTGGGGTGGTGATACATGATGTCGGCCGACACCCACTCATTGAGGTTGTGTGACGTGACGAATCAGACGGTTTCAAAGAGCGGTTGGATGAGGCTGCGGGACCACCAAAACGCATACTCATTGGGAGCTCCTCGGACGATTCCGATGAGATACTCTCCAAGTCCGATTGTCCAGCATGCCACGTGACAGAGCCAAGCACTTGATAAAAGAAGTCAGTCATAGACGAAACGAGCATTTCTCGCTCGAGGCTGCCGAGCATTTCAACGATCGTCTTCAGCAATGCTCTGGAGACGACCCGCTGCTTGTGAACAGTGATGTACCCAAACAATTTCGCAAGCTCAGGAAGCATCTTTTGCGTAAGCACCTTGAAATCGCTGTCCAGATCCGTATAGCGGAGATGCTTTTCAGAGATGTCGCGGTTCAGGAAGCGCAGAAACGGATCATCATTGCGTTTAATTTCGGCATGCATCATGACGAAGTTGCTGACGTCTCCATCAAGATCGTCATTTTCCGAGCAGATTTCCATCCAACGGGACGCTCGGATTTGAATTCAAAAGGACGCCAATGCCGGGGGAGGCTACATCCGTGAGGATCCTGACTTTGCCACACATTTGGAACCCGCCCTCAAGGAGCTGCACTTCCCCAAAGGCGAAGACGCCCCGGCCAAGCTTGTGAAGATTCTGGAGTGCTTCTCCCTGGAGATGCTGTGTGCCCTCTCCCAGCTCCCGGTTGAGCGACAGCCGTCAGCCACGAACCTGTGGCGCATCTTTGAGGTCCGCATGCACCAACCATTTCCACGCTGCCGCTCACACGTCCTGCCCGCCAGGCCAGGGATGCGGAGATGAATCGGTGGCTTGCTCGCGCCATGTTGGAGGGGTCGTTCAGTGGTTCTGAGGCCACCTCTACTGCAGCGGCCGATCTCAAGAAGCCCATTCGGCAGGCCGAGCAGACCTTCATGCTGCTCGAGGCCCACGATGCAGCTGAGGTGGCCGCCGGAGACCACCCCCCGTCCTCTACCTGCCCCCGACGAGGCCGCCCGGGAGATCCTGCGGTGCCATCTCGTCCGGACCGAGACCTTGCCTTCATGAACTGCCTCAACGTGCGGCCCTTCCCATTCCGCAAGGGCAAGGTTCGACTCCCGGCCTTCTCCGAGGAGCTGGGTGAGCTGGGCTGCCCGTTCGAGCGCCTCAACGAGACGGACGTTGGCAACATGCCCCAAGAGATCACCTTCATGGACGGCCGGCGTCTCTCCGAGTTCGAGTTGGTCCTCGGCTACTGGCTGGGGTGGTGCGCGGCACAACTGCCACCGGCAATGCAGGACTACCTGATGCCCGAGCACTGCCCGTACGCCCGGCTCTGGGAGGAGATGGGCCACCACGACATCCCCGTGCCAGCAAGCGCATGCTGAAGACCGTCGACCGGGAACTACGTGAGGAAAGGCGGGCACTCCGGGAGGAAGCCGCCTCCGAGCACCCAGAGCCGCCGAAGTCAGAGCCGGCCAAGCGGGCCACCCTGAAGGCGCTTCTTTCCCAAGCCGAGCCGACCTCCGAAGCCGAGGCCAAGGCGGCGGAGGCCGATGACGAGTATGAGGTCAAGGCCTGCGCACTCCCACCGGAGTCGGCCACCGAGGAAGCCCAGCCTTCGTCGAAACCGGTGCCCGAGCCCAAAGCCAAGCCCCGAGCCAGCCAGGCCAAGCCGCCGCAGCCCGCCCCCAGGCCAAGCCGCCGCAGCCCGCCCCCAGGCCAAGCCACCGCAGCCCGCCCCCAGGCCAAGCCGCCGCAGCCCGCCCCCAGGCCAAGCCGTCGCCTCAGCCCCAGCCGGCTCAGCCTCAACCCCAGACCCCGGCCCAGGCCCAGCAACAACACTCCAAGCCACCGCAGCAGCGTCAGTCGCCCAGGCCACCACCAAGCCCGCGTCCGCTGCGCCTCGTTCCGGCCCCCAGCTGCTTTCCGCACCCGCGGAGGGCCACGATCCCTCATGGGAAAACCTTGGCCCGGTTCTACTGCGGGGATGCCGAAGCGATCTTGTTTCGCGCGAAGGATAATCCCGGCCGTGTCTGCAGTTTCCAACTTGTTGGATCCCCACTAACATCCTCGTTTCATTCAATAGACACTGTATACCTTGGCCGTGTTGGATGCTCCCTGGGGCATTACCGACGACCCTCGAGACAGACCCACCCCGGACTACGGATCCCTGGCCCAGTACCTCGACTCGTTCATTGCCCCCAATGGTACCATCATTGTGATGGATACCGAGGCCAACCTGTCCCAGCAATGGACGCCGGCTCTCGAGTGCTTCAATTTCGTGAGCGATCACCGAATTCGTGCCATCTGGGGAAGTCCGTGATTCATTCCCTTCACGAGACAATTCTTCTTCATCACTTCTTCGCGCAGATTACCTCGAGGAGGCCAACCCCGGCCGTCGCTCTCACCGGGAGCCCCGCCCTGAGGAGGTGGAGCTGCCCATCGAGGTCTTCCAGCGAGGCCACGAGGGGCCCGTCAACTGGCGCTGGGATGTACTGTGCCCTTCTCCGAGTGCGAAGTTGGCCGAGATGAACGCCCGGGCCAACCCGCGCACCAACGCGGTCTACCTGCGGCACCAGGCGGGGCAGGCCCGCTTCGCCAAGCCGGCCGATCTTTACGTCTACCTCTTCCGCCGCTACGGAGGGCCGGGCCCTGTGTTGGACTGCTTCTGCGGCTGTGGGCCAGCTCTCTTGGCGGCAGAGGCCACCGGAACGCGCGTTGATCTAATTGACCGGGCGCCTGCAGTGGAGAGCCTCATGATCGGCCACGTGCCTCCGGTGCTGGTGCACCGGCAGGACGAAGCATACCTGCCCCTCGAAGCCCACGAGACGGAGCTTTGCAACGTCGTTGCACCCCTGTCGACGAATGGGACCTGCATCTTCCTCTGCTCCCCCTCAAGAAGAACCTGCCCCGGCTCTACAAGAACAGCAGGCCTCCGAGCAGACCACCACCGCCGAGCAACAACAACAAGAGCAGGCCTTCGAGCTTCAAGATGACCAAGAGGGCCCCTCATCCCCGCTCCCGATGATCAGCCTTATCAGTGGCCTCCTCCTTCCGACGAGCTCAACCCGCTGCTGGACCCGCTCAGTCCGGATGCTTTGGGCGCGGACCTTCAGCCCGAGGAAATCGAGGACTTGCCGTAACTTGTAATACAATCCCTCTTTTCGATCCTGATTTTTTTTTGGTTTGTTTTTCTAAGAAACACGATACATCGAGAAATTGCCTCGATTGAACAACAAGCCACCGGGGCGGGATCGGGACCCGGAGGGGTCTGGGACCGGGAGTAGTGCTCGCTGGACGGGCTGCATGACCAGGGTGATAGCCACTCCTGTGGCGCCTCTGATATGGAGCCAATCGAAGTTGACGACCTCCCTCCACCGCTTCCTGAGGAGGAGTTATTTTCGGAGGTGGTGATGGTGACGAGGCGGCACATGAGGAGGCCGAAGAGCCAGCCCTTGGAGACCTGGACCCCGCAGAAGCCGCCGAGATTGACGTCGTGGTTGATGTAGCAGCAGACGATGGTGATGTGGCAGATTATGGAAGCTACGACCGGACGGCGCGGGGATCCACCTGATCCTTACCGGGGTGGAACGTCTGTTTTTGGTTTTTCGGGTCATGATCAATGCCCCCCTTTGTCTCATTTTTCCAGTTCGGGAAGGATCACGCAGTTACCGGTCGAACTGTCTAAAACACGCCAATGAAGGGTTGTACCGCGTCGAGCGGGAGTTCTGCAGCGGCTCCGCTTCGACCACGAGATCCGCGATCGGCCCATCTGGGTGCCCGTGATCTACCCGCTTGCCCGCCGTGTGCGCTTGCTGCGGCGCTTGCATGTCCAGCAGGGGCACCTCAACCGAGATGCCCTGATTGCCTACTCGAAGGGCCTCTTCTACATCCATGGCGTGGATCAGCTTGCGCGGGACATCATCGGGACGTGTGGCCAGTGCCAGAGCGTCCGGCCCACGTACGAGCATCCCAAGTACCACGCCTTGGTGGTCAACCGGCCCCTCGAGGTGGTCGAGCTCGACTGCGGCGGCTTCGAGATGAGCTGCCAGCCGCCTCGCGCGTTCTGCGTCCTGGTGGACCACTTCACGAGCTACATGTGGGCCGCCGCGACATGGGAGACGAAGGCCACCGGGCAGGAGGTGACCGACCTTCTCAGTCGTGTGTTCACCAGCGACGAGCCCAATCTGCTCCCCACCCGGATCGTGACCGACAATGGGACCGAGTTCGTCAACCAGCGCGTGGCCGAGTGGATCGCGTCTGTTCTGTGCGTTTCGGATTTGCTCTTCACAGTCATCAACCCGCTCAGGAACAAGAACCTGCTGCCCGGGGTCCACATGGAGCACCACCGGTCGAGGCCGTACTACCCCAGTCTCATGGGAAGGCCGAGAACGCCGTCAAGAAGATCAAGAACCGGGTGATGAAGATGCGTATCGTGCCGGCCACCAACCGCGAGCTGCCGTGGCAGCCCTTCCTGCAGCCCGCCGTGCACCTGTACAACACGGCCACGGTTTCTTCGGTCTTCCAGCAACGCCCGGTTGTGATGATGGCGCTCTACCTCCCCGAGTACGAACAACTGGGCGACATGGCCCAGCTGCCGGACAAGTTCGCCAACCTGACGGCCGCGGAGGTGCGCCAAATCAAGGAGGCCGTGGCGTTCTACCGGCACCGCGAGTACGGCTACATTGAGCGGCGCCGCAACAAGGACCAAGAGACCATCGAGGAGGGGACTCGCGTCATGGTCGCCCCGCCTGCCAAATGGCGCCGGCCCGGCAGTGGCAGGTTCTGCTGGTCCGGGAGGGTGGCGGAACGCATGCGTAACGGCACCTACGTCATCGAGTTTGAGGATCGGGTCAAGCCGGGCATTCCAAAGGTCTACGGGCGCAACAAACTGCGGCCTTACGATGCCACCTTCGATGCCCCGCTCCCTGCTGCGGGAGGCGCTCTGGTCCCCGTCGTTGATCGCCGGCGTCACGCGCCCCAGAATAAAACACCCCAACCCCACCATCCCCACCACCGCCCCCGTCCCGCAGTTTTCCGGTCCGGTTTTCTGCAAAACAAAAATGATCTTATACGAATGCTCGAGGGAGGGGGGTGGGGGGTGAAATCGTTGGAGGGGGCCGGATGCCATCAACGGCACAATCGGGCTCGGGGGGGGTGGGGTGGGGGGGGGGGGGGGGAGGGGGCTGCGTGCATTACCAGTTTTCTCCCAGAGGATCCCCAAAACCGGCTCACCCCCGTTCATGAACGCCCTGTGCACTCTGGGTTCTTGTCGACGCCCCGTCCATACAAAACCGGAAACAGCGCGCCAGAACACTCGACTTGGCCGCAGCCGGCTTGGTTGGAGCGGGGGCTGCCCGCGCAAACGGCCCCTTGATCGCCTTCCATCCCGCCTGGGCGAGACCCAAGGCGGACTGCAGGAGCGGCTTCCCCTGCTCAGTCTGGACCGGACCGGGGGCCGGCACCAAGGCGGCAGGGGGGGGCGGAGGCGGGGGCGGCGTCACCTCCCGGGCAGGCGGGGAGGCAGGCAACTTCCGTGTGGAGGTCGCCTCCGTGCGCGCAGCCTTCTTGGCCGAGGGGCGAGGCGAACCCCCCTTTGCATCCGCGTGCTTCGGTGAGCGTGAGCGGACGCGGGAACGGGGAGTCTTGTTGCACCTCGTCGCCGATGAATCAGATGATGAGTGAGACCGGGAATGGACACGTCCCGGTCCCCCACCACGTTGATGGGTACGCGTAGGAAAACGTTCTGCAGCGATTCAATGATGCCCTTCAACAAGGTACTCGAAGGAAGCGCTCCAGAAGAGAAACCCAAATGCCCAAAGAGTTTGCAAAATTCATCCAGCATCGAATTCTTGAAAGTAGAAATGTGGTCAAGGTCGTGGAAGACCAGATCATCTTCCTCAGCGCGATTGAAAAATTCAAGAAACACTTCGCGCTTGCCACATTGTGCGTGCTCTTTTAGAAAATGAACTTGAAAGTCACTAAGATGATTCTCCTCGGCAATATGCATGCACGAGGGAACAGAGCACGCAATTTGAATGTGCTGATCGGCTAGAACCCCGGGAGGAGAAAACTGTTCTCCCACCAGGGTGTTCTCCCTGGCAGGGCACCGCCCGCGTTGGTTCCGCTCGGAACTCATTCAGATCTCGAACTCGGACTGGCCGGGGAGGTACCCTCGGCAAGGGCTCCTTTCGGGACCGCTCAGGCGCGCGTGCCCGCGGTAACGTGTCGACTGAGGTCACTGCAGAGTCCCCATCACAATCTCGATCTAGGGGAGCCCCGCCACCGGAACATCAGCGACCGTACTACCCGTATCGATTCGAGCTGTCCGACATCGAACCTTACGTCTTGGGGGCCTAATCCCAAGTTTTTTCCAACGCGGATGGTCCGTCTTTTTCGGCAAGAGCGGAAAGACCGGCCATAGGTCCCGGGGAAGCCTTCAGGCTTTTTAACCTCGTCAGAAGCGGGAATTGAACCGCCGACCTTCTGTTCTAGTACCAGGTGAGGCTATGGCAATTGATGGAGAGGTCCCGGGGGAGATGGTTTCGGGCGAGAACATGGGACAGTTTTTGGGAAACGTTCTCGACAGAGGTAGCTGAGATGTGTGACCGATATGAGGAAGGGAAAAGCACGACAGTAAAGGAGGGGCGGACGCACTTGAGTACGCTGAGGAACCAATGGACGACTCCCCACACTATATCTTCGTTGCTGAGGCAGGCGGGAAGCCTAACGGTGATGGCGTTCTCGCACCCAGGGAATGCGGATCTCAGTTTCCCAGAGTATAGAACACCGATTAAGGAAGACTGGTTCCTGGGTGGTCGGTGGATGGGTACGGGCTATTTAAGGAGAATCGGGACTTGTTGATTTATGCGAATCCGGAATATAACCCCCAGGAGGAGATGGATCGGTTTTTCCGAGCAATTGGAGAGTGGGCGGAGAGTCCGATTGGCAGAGGAGGGAAAAGAGCGTTTAGATGCATTGTTATTGTGCCGTCCGGGGAAGGGAAAGCGAACAGAATCCAGCCGGGGAGTGAGCCGAAGCACGGTGTGAGCTTGGCGATCAAGGGGGACATTCAGATGCGTGAGCTTTTCATCATCCAGGAGCCGGTGGGTTTGCTTTTTGGGAGCCGAGTTTCTGGCGGACTGGGAGGAAAGTGGTGGGGAAGGCGCGGTTTGATGTGGGGATTTTGATGTTTGAGAATGGGCGGGCTAGGGAGAGATTCCCGATGGATCCAGCCCCGTTGTGGGCTCTGGTCCCTGCTCACCTCCCCTGCTCACCTCCCCTGCTCACCTCCCCTGCTCACCTCCCCTGCTCACTTCCGCCCCACTTTCGACGCCTGACTAGTCAGTCCCTCACCTTCACTTCTCCCTCTCATCTGCCCACAGACCCAAATGTTCGCCCCGGAGGTCTACCCCAGGATATTTCTGTAAGGTCTCATTCTTGGAGTGATCGGACCCCCCTGAGCGACCCCCTTTCGACTCCGAACCCAGGAAGGACATGATGGAGTTTGCTCTCGTGTTTACACCAAAACCGCATCTTTAAAGATAATTAAAATTTTGATAATATCCCCCCGGCATAGGGCTCGCTACTCCCGCTTTCTTTGCGGTTTTCGCACCCTTCACCCTCTCCTCCCAGCCGCCCGCAGGGCGGCGTAAGTGGGGAATGCCTGGGAGCTCAGCAGAAGACAAGGACACCCTTCCGGCTTCTCCTGGTCAGGAAGAAAGGTGAAGAAACCTGACCGCCGTTCGCAACCTCCTCGTCCCTACCTGCTCCCCGGCACTCCCAGCAGTCCCGTCGCGTCTCCTCGACACAGTGGGAAGCTTTGGGGGTGGGAGGCGGGTACCTTCCTGGGTTCGGAGTCGAAAGGGGGTCGCTCAGGGGGGTCCGATAGGTCCTTCCTATGTCGGACCTCCAGCCCCCCCTTTCGCTCCGCCCCTTTTTCTCCTTCCTCACCCAGGAAGGACATGATGGAGTTTTCAAAGATCTCATTCCTCGATACCCGCGAAAATGGTCTCCAGCGGAGCCTTTTTGGGGTTCGCCCGATTATAGTGTCGATCCAATACGGCCGACTTTTCCGTCCAGCCATACATTCGACGGACGACGGGCTCTGGCACATCATTTTCCAAGAGTTTCGAGGCACCCGCCCCACGGAGGGCGTATGTCCGAAACCTGGCTGGGATTCCAGCCTCTGTCATCAGCCCACGCGCCAGCTTCGAAACCCGTTGGGCTCCAAGGGCCTTGTGGTTTCGAGCCACGAAAAAAGAGTCGGCATCCCCCGGCACCTTCCGCCGCAGGACTTCCGACGCGCAACAGTGTGGGCAAAGGATAGGGTCTGCTGGCAGCCCCTCCACCTTCTTGAGGACCCATTGTCCTCTTGACGTCTTGGTTTTCAGCGTCAGCATCAGCGAATGGTCCCGTCCCAAACGGGACTTCGAGACCGCAATGCGAGTCATGTCGCCCGGGCGCAGCCCGAAAGCAACAACAGGACCGCCAGCTTCCCCAAGAGGAAATCCCTCGAAAGCTTCGCATTCGCTCCACGGTCCGCGATCGCCTTCTGCAACGCCCCAAGATCAGGAGATTCCTCTATCTTAGGCTTGGAGGGCCGCATTTTACGCACGGCCTCCAAAAGGTTGTGACCAAAGGATCCGCGCCAATCCGTCTTCCTGACAACACCGCGAGCTTAGTCGATATGCAACTCGCAATGTTCGCAAACCACTTCGCTGAGAAGTTGTTCTCACCAAACTTCTCCGCTAGGAAGTTCACCAGGCCAACCGGAGACGCCTGAAAAGGATCAAGTCCCTTCCCCTCGGCCCACTCTGACCACCTCCGCCATGCAATGGAGATGGCCTTGGCCCGGGATCCGGACCATGCGTGTTTCATGATAGAAACCGCCCGTTCGTCCATCCCTTCCGGACAGAACATTGGACACATGTCTGGCGCGACTCTTCCGAGCGCCACCGGATCCTGAAGGTCCTCCAGTTCGATGAAGCAGTCTACAGACGAAGAATCGTCCGTTCCCTCAGTGGTCGCCCCGTCACCAGGAGAACCATCGCTCTCCAGTGAGCCGGGCCCACTCCCACCGAGTTCCCCCCCAACCCGGGGAGGAACGTCTCCTCGGTATTGGGGAGAAGCAGTGGCCCTCTGAGAACCATGCCCATCAGATCCGGCCACCATGTGGCCGACTTCCACACTGGCAACACCAGCATCGCCGTGGCCCGCTGAAGTCTGATCAACCTCAATACCCGGCCCACTTGGTTGAACGGTGGGTTCGCATAGACTGCCTGCCTGTTCCAATCCTGGACAAAGGCATCCTGGCCCTCGGCACAAGGGTCTGGCCGCAGGCTCCAAAACCTCCCCACCTGAGCGTTGCTCATCGTAGCGAAGGCGTCGAGCTCGGGGCGATAACGGAGTTCCCGACAGGCCCAGGCAAAGAGCCTGGGATTGAGTTTCCAGTCGGACGAATCTGTCATCCGCGACAGCCAGTCCGCCCGGACATTGGTCACCCCGGCAATATGCTCGGGGACGACCGTCACTCCCATTTCCTGGCAGAGCTCCCAAAGCTCCAAGAGCAGGGACAGCAGGTGAGGACTCGAGGTTCTCCACGCTCGGACCGCCGAGGTAGCTACCATCGAGTCCGATTGCCAGCGCAGACACGTGCCGGCCGTCAAGAATGGACGGAACGCACGGAGACCGAACAGCAGGGCACTGAGTTCCTGCCAGTTTATATGTCTCGCTGTCTCCCCCTCCGATTCCCGCCAGTTCCCCCTGGCCTCCAGGGGTACGGCACCATTCTCCAGCGTGGCTCCCCACGCCATAGAGCTGGCGTCGGTCTGCAGCACCCGCGTCGGGTTCGGCGGAGCTGTGGACGCACCGTTGAGGGGAATCGCCGTGGACCACCACAGCAGCTCTCTCCGAGCCTCGTCGGTCAGTGTCGATGTCCCGTGCCACCCCGACTTGCTCACTCCTCTCACCTTGCACTTCTCCAGGTGGAAGAGATGCAAGCAGGCCGGCACCACCGCCGGCCTGGTCGAGACCAATGACCCCAGCACCTGCGCCAAGCGACGGGTCTGGACCACTTTCTTCCCTTCCAGGCTCTTCAGCATAGCCAACAAGGCCTGGACCCTCTCGGGCGGAAGGGTAATCCTCAACCTCCTGGAGTCCAGCTGGAACCCCAGGAAGATGATCTGCTTCACCCCGGTGAAGACGGACTTGCTCTGGCTGATTGCAAAGCCCAGGCCGCAGAGTAATCTGAGAGTCCTCAATACATCCTGCTGTGACCCCTCCAGAGTCCGGGAGAGAATGAGGAGATCGTCGAGATACACAACGATCCTCACCCCCTCCCTCCGGAGTTGCTCCACAACCGGCCTCATCAATTTGGTGAACGTAAACGGGGCCCGGGCCGCCCCGAAGGGCATGGCCGTCGCCACAAACGTTTGCCGGCCCCAGGCGAATGCAAGCCTGGGTTGGGAGGTCGGGGCCACAGGTATGTGCCAGTAAGCCTTTCTGAGGTCCAACTTCGTTAAGAAGTCTTCCTCCCTCAGAAGGCACATAGCATCCTGTAACCCCTCCATCTTGAAATGGAGGGGGGCCACATATTGATTGCTGGGACGGCAATCGAGAATCGGACGTAAAGTCCCATCCCCCTTCGGAACCGTAAACAAGGTCTGGATCAGGAGACCCTCCGGTAACGGGCTCCCCACCTCCCTTGCTGCCCCAGCTCCAGCATTTCTGCCACCTCCTGAGAGATGGCCATCGAGGCAGCCTGTGACAGCTGCTTCGCCGGACGAGGTCTGAACGCTTTCTTCGGACAAACCTCGAAGTCCACCTGAAAACCCTCTTCCAGGATTTTCAAGGCAAAGGCCCGACTCGGGGATTCCAATTTCCGCCATTGCTCCAGTCTTGAGGACAGTTTCTTTGGAAAGTCCCTCAATTCCGAGGTCTGGGCGCAAATGGCTAGACACTCTTCGAAAAAAGCAATTCTCTGACTGCTTCTTTCCTTTGATGATCACAGGGCATCCCCGTGAAGGGGCGAGGCCCGCTTCCGGGAGCGTCGACCCCCGCTCCGCTAAGGCCAGCGCCCCTCCTGACCCTCCCTCTCAACCCCCCCGAAGGGACGAAGATAAGGAGCAGCTTCCTGTTTGGCTTCAACTCGCGCACGCTTAGTGTTGGCCACAGGGGCGGCGGCAGGGGCGGCGCCAGCAGCAGTAGCGGCGGCCATCGGGCGTCCTCGACGTTGAGCGAAATGACGCCGCGGGGCATTCGGCCGCCCACGGAACCTGGGGGCCGCAGGCCGAGGCTGGACCTTGGGGGGAAGCTTCGAAGCTTCCGCGAGCGTGGGGGCCTGCTGAGCCACCTTCAACCCGCTCCGCGCGGTTCTCCAGCGCAGACAGGTCCTCGGCCAAGAACATTGCGTCCTCAGGGGCGCGCCCTTAGCGAGGAGGAGCCCCGGGTGGACATGCTGAACCAATCGATCACGGCGGGTCCTCTCAACCCGGGAGAGGGCCACTTCAAGGACCTGGGACAAGCGCCCCAAGTGACCCTGAATCACGTCTGGATCCGGGTCAGCAGTGCCCGAGACCTCCATCAAAGCTGGAACCAGCATGCGGCGCATCAACATAAGATCGGCCCACTGGGCTTCGAGGAGGGAAGCAACCTCCGGCGCGCCCAGCGGGGTCTTCCGGAGGGCAGGTAAATCCAGCCCGAGCTTCTCAGGCTCAGCCAGTGGGTGCCGATAATCGAAGCCCAAGGCAGGATACTTCTTCAAAAGAGCTTGAAGGATACTCTTGGCCAAGGGAGCTCTTGTCAGAGCCTCCCTGCCTCTTCCCACCCAGAGCCGAACGCTCTCGGGTACTTCGCCCTGCGCCGCCGGGGCAAAGAGATCTGCGGGAAGGTCATCCTCAGACGACACGGATTTCTCCGCGTCTTCCTCGGATTCTCCCGGCTCTCCACAGTCAGGTACCCCGCTCGCAGAAGGAGCCGAGGCTATCGGACCGGGTACAGTGAGTGCGTGTGCATGTGATTGACACAGACCTCGTTGAAAAGGCGGCATTGCCGCCGCTATGATAGCGAGGGCCTCCTTCGACGGCACCGAAAAGGGGGCCGTACTTGAACCAGAAGAAGCCAAACTGGCACTTGGGGGCGCACCCGGCCCAGAAGAGGCCACGGCACCAGAAGAAGCCGAAGCACCAAGAGAGGCGGGCGCCGAAGCAGCAGGAGCAGCAGCCCCTGACTCCTCTCCAGAAACTGAAGAACCAACCATCCCCGCAGCCTCGCCAGTCACAGGCGCTTGCCCTTGAGGCGCAGGTCCTGCGGGGGCCAATGAACCAGCCGACTCGTCCAGCTCCATGGGTTCCGCAGCTGACGCACCAGGTGCACAAGGCTTCTTGAGGGCAGCCTTCTTGTGCGTGCGCTGCTTCTTTTCTGCCCCTTTCTCGAGGGCAGCCAGGAGGTGGTCGTCGGCGGCCGAAGACACAGACAGTGGTGTAGACATGAAAGTGTGCGAAAACCGCAAAGAAAGCGGGAGTAGCGAGCCCTATGCCGGGGGGATATTATCAAAATTTTAATTATCTTTAAAGATGCGGTTTTGGTGTAAACACGAGAGCAAACTCCATCATGTCCTTCCTGGGTGAGGAAGGAGAAAAAGGGGCGGAGCGAAAGGGGGGGCTGGAGGTCCGACATAGGAAGGACCTTCTAATATACGTTGTCTATTTGCACTACGTGTCTGGATTGTCAGGGTGTCTGTTTAAGGGGGTCGGGGGCCAGGGTCGGGGGCCAGGGTCGGGGGAGGTCGGGGACCGGGGTCGGGGCATGGGTCGGGGCATGGGTCGGGGCATGGGCCGGGCCCGACCTCGGGCATGGGTCGGGGCATGGGTCGGGCATGGGTCGGGCCCGACCTCGGGCATGGGTCGGGGCGAGGGTCGGGGCATGGGTCGTGGCGAGGGTCGGGGCGAGGGTCGGGGCGAGGGTCTGGCATGGGTCGGGCCCGACCTCGGGCATGGGTCGGGGACCGGGGTCGGGGCATGGGTCGGGGCATGGGTCGGGGCATGGGTCGGGGCATGGGTCGGGGCATGGGTCGGGGCATGGGTCGGGCATGGGTCGGGGCATGGGTCGGGGCATGGGTCTGGGTCTGGGTCTGGGTTTGGGTTTGGGTCTGGAATCGGAGGAAATGGCCATGCATGGGTCGGGGCGAGGGTCCGGTGGTCCCGCCGTGGTGTCTTCATCCACAATTCCCATTTCCGCTGCCAGTCTACATGCATTCGCGTATTCCATCTTAAAGCCGCACTTTGCTCTCAACCTCCTCATCACCTTCGTCACCACCGCCTCCGAGATCCCCCTCCAGTTGTAAAGTGTTTCCCCATCTCTCGGGCGGCCCTCATAGTTCGCCTGCACCATACGACTCCCGGCCTCCTTCCTCAACATCGCCTCCAAAGCCCACAACGGGGCTGGATCCATCGGGAATCTCTCCCTAGCCCGCCCATTCTCAAACATCAAAATCCCCACATCAAACCGCGCCTTCCCCACCACTTTCCTCCCAGTCCGCCAGAAACTCGGCTCCCAAAAAGCAAACCCACCCTCCTGGATGATGAAAAGCTCACGCATCTGAATGTCCCCCTTGATCGCCAAGCTCACACCGTGCTTCGGCTCACTCCCCGGCTGGATTCTGTTCGCCTTCCCTTCCCCGTACGGCACAATAACAATGCATCTAAACGCTCTTTTCCCTCCTCTGCCAATCGGACTCTCCGCCCACTCTCCAATTGCTCGGAAAAACCGATCCATCTCCTCCTGGGGGTTATATTCCGGATTCGCATAAATCAACAAGTCCCGATTCTCCTTAAATAGCCCGTACCCATCCACCGAACCACCCAGGAACCAGTCTTCCTTACTCGGCGTTCTATACTCTGGGAAACTGAGATCCGCATTCCCTGGGTGCGAGAACGCCATCACCGTTAGGCTTCCCGCCTGCCTCAGCAACGAAGATATAGTGTGGGGAGTCGTCCATTGGTTCCTCAGCGTACTCATGTTCGTCCGCCCCTCCTTTACTGTCGTGCTTTTCCCTTCCTCATATCGGTCACACATCTCAGCTACCTCTGTCGAGAACGTTTCCCAAAAACTGTCCCATGTTCTCGCCCGAAACCATCTCCTCCGGGACCTCTCCATCAATTGCCATAGCCTCACCTTCGTGATCTGCCTGCCCCTTATCTTCACACACTCTCCCATCGGCTCCACCCACTTCTCCTCAAGCAGCTGGTCCGGGTCTTCAGCTCCCTCCGCCTTGTCCAACCACTCAATTAGCTTCCAAGTGGTTCATATGGTCCCTCACCCCACACCAACACTTCCCATCCCCCTCCCCGTTGATGTAGAACCGGATGTTGGCCGTGATATACCGCTGCAGAATTGCCATCATCGCCAGCTTCCCGGACATCTCGCACCTCATCGTTTGCACGTTGATCCCTCCGTTGCGACTCTCTGCGTTAATTAACACAATCTCGTTTTTCTTTTTACGAGCCGCCCTCCACATGCGACTTTTCCTCCCCCATTCCTTCATCACCTCTCTGAAGTCTGTCTCCACTTCCTTCCCGTCACTTCTCCGCACCAGCTTGAATCCCCATCCTTTCTCTTCGGGCGCCACGCTCGGCTCCATCTTTATGCTCCGTCCCGCAATCTTGTCTGCCAATCTGTTCCCCTCCGCATCCAGCGACGCACTAGTTTCCTGATGTCCCTTAACCCAGACCAGTCGTATCTCTCCACGATGCTCCTTCACAATCCGCTGCCCCCTCCGCAGCAGTCCCTCCGCCTTCGATTCTATCAGATCCGTTGGTTTCCACCAACCCTTTATCAGCCCCTCAACCCACCCCTTTGCCACTTTACTGTCCGTTCTCACTTCCACATTCGCATCCTGTCCAATCCGAATAGCCTCCAGAATAGCCTCCAACTCCGCTTCATTGTTAGTCTGCCCCCGACCCGAACACCTCCTCCCCGCTCTCACCGCCAACGCCCCATTTTTTAATCTCTCAATCACCGCAAACGCCGCCCGTCTTTCCTTCCGGCTTCTTGTCGCACTCCCATCCGTGTAAAACAACCTCCATTCCGCCTCTGGCTCCACCACTCTTACTTCCACCTCATCACACTCCGCCATCAACTCCTCCCGCCTTTTCCATAGTACCTCGTCCCACTCACCAGCCCTCGCCCTCCCCTTCTTGTTCCCCCTCCCCTCCACATGCCCTTCCGCCCTCCTCTTCTTCTCGCTCGCCTCAATCTGCATCCGACATCCCTCCTCCCCATCTTCTTTCTCGCTCCTTCCCTTCTTATTCTCCCCTTCCCCACCCATCCTCCCTCCCATGTTTCCTCTGTTTCACCACTGCCACCTTCCCCCCGACGCACTGCAACTTTGCTTGCCTCTTGACTCTTATTTTCGCTTCCCCCCCGTCCGCCCCAACCCCCCGACTCCCCTCACTCCTTCCTTCATTCCCCTTATCTGCTTTGCCTTCCTCCTTTCCCTTCTCCACTCTCCGCCTCTTCCGCCCCTCCTCCGCCGACTCCTCCTCCCGAATCCTTCTCGCCAATTGCAGGTAGTCCGGACTCACCCTATTACCATACAGACACACCCGCTTTTTGATCATCTCCACATACTGCGGCATCACCCCTTTCCAATGAAATCTCCCCCCTATGATGAGGTCCGCCACACTCCGAATCTTCCTTTTCATGAGGGTCTGTCTGTGCTTCTTTGTTATCTTGCAGGGCTCCGCCATCTCTTCCAATGTCGTCGGCATGCCGTACTTCACTTCCTCCTTCAGTTTCTCACCGTCCCTCAGGATCGCATGTCTCTCCTGTGCATCACCTGCAACGCCCCAATCACCACCCCCGGCATCTTCTCCTGCCCGTGCATCTTCACCCACTTCCCTGTCATCCAACAGCGGCTCACGCGTCGTCCACAATTTCTGCAGCAGCGCGATCTCCTCCCTCAGCACCACTCCACACCCCTGCTCGTCCGCCATTCTCCCCAGAATTTGCGTCATCACCATCATATCGTGGACATCAATCGGGTCCTTCAGCCCCATCCCCCCTTCCTCCTCCGGAAAGAACAGCACCTCTGCCGGGTCGCATTTCCCGATACAACCTCCGATTTCCCTGAACACCCTCGCATATCTTTGCTTCAGTGTTTCCAAGTCCCTTGTCGGCATTGGGCACTGCCTCGCCGTGTACTGTAGGCAAGTCGAGACACACTCATTAATCATCTGCACCATCATCCTCGGAGGTACCTTCTTGTCCATAAGCCTGTGCAGTCGCCCACACATTTTCTGGATCACTTTCTCCGTGTTGACCTTCATATTCATCTCCTCATCTATCCATATCCCAAGATACCGAATTGCCCCACCCTTTTGCTGTACTCTGATCTTCCGACCCTCTCCCAGATCCAAATCCGTCTTCCCCTTCACCCCGCCACACAGGTAGTCACACTTGCTCCACGACAGCTCCATACCAGCCTCTTCCACTTTCCGCCTGACCGTGTTCACCAAACGGACCATCGGTTCCCTTGTTCTCGTCACCAACATAATATCGTCCGCGAACGCCAACACCTTTACCTTCCTCCCACTATCGTAGCTATCCGTCAACCCATACCCCGTGATCACACGCGCCTTTCTCCCCTCATACAAGCTGTCCACATACCCAACAAATCCACTCCCATCCTTCTCAACCCCCTTCTGAGCGCCTCCATGTCCACTGTATCATAGGCCTTTTTTATATCTAGCGCACACATGTGGAACTCCTTACCTCCCATAATCTTCGAGTCCGTCAACACTCCCAAAATCTCGGCAATCGGTGTCTCAATCCTCCGATCCCTCAAGAAACCAAACTGCTCCGCCCCGAAGACCCTCTTTTCAACGCACCAGTCTTGAAATCTCGATGCAATCACTACCTGCAATCCTTTCAGGAAGCCCTGAATTAAAGTTATAGGCTTTTCTCCCCCGGTCGCATAGACCCTGCCCCGGTCGCATAGACCTTTGAGTTTTGAATTTCTTTGCCCCGATTGTTGCGTTGATTCTCTCGCTGCCTTTTGCTATTTTCCAATGAGCAAGACTGAAGAACAATCTGGGATGACGATGGAGCAAATGGAAGAAGCCGGGAAGATCGAGGAGAAGAAACGGGAAGCAGAAGCAGCTGTCGCGCAATCGGAGGCTGCGAGCAAAAAGAGACGTGAGGGCAAGGTCGGTATATTTCGCTTTTGTGGTGGGGTGAGGGGGGGACCTGCATTGGGTCCTGGCCCTATCAATATCGTGGTCTTACTGGTGGTTTGTTGGATGGTGTCTCTTCTGTCGCAGAGAGTCCGTGTTCCGGTTCGTTTCAAGAAGCCTCTGGACTCGTCCTCGCCCAACTATCGAAACTTGACATTGGCAATGGAGAGGGATGGATTCGCTGAGCCGCTTGTGGAGGGCTCCTACCCCTCCTTTGAGGTGCTCATCTATGAAGACGATTTAGAGCTATTGGACAAGTTTTGTGGGGTGAAGGGATTGGACATCCTGGACCACCGAATGGAGGAATTACCTGAGTCGCGCTCAGCCACTACGATTGTTGGGGACTTCTCCCTGGAGTTGCTCCTGAAAGCGATTAGGGAAGCCAATCCCGGCTGTTTTGTGACTGGGAAACAAGTTCATGGCAAGGTCTGTCAGGTGGGGGTTGGGAATGATCATCTCTTGGTAGGTGCAAGACCCTATGATGAAGGTGTTCCGAGTGCTATGCGTGGTGAGGGGCCCGCCAGTGTGGCCATCGGTCGTGGCGGGTCGCCGGCCGATTTTGCCGGGGAGCGGTCGGAGCAGTTCGAGAATGTGCCTGGCAAGACGGTCATCGTGCTGAGGCCGGCCGGTTGCAGATCGGTGGCCGACGTGATGCGGTGGTTTGCGACGAGCGGTCTCACCGCCCGGACCAAATCAAATTGAAAGATCGCGATTTGGATTCGGGGCGGTGGGACGAAGCTTCGTCCTCCGCATCCCGACCGACGAGGTCCCCAGGGCCCGGGCTATGGCGCGGAGGGGGCAAGAAGTGGGGGCTGTTGTTGTTGCGGATACGGGTGGGCTGTGAGTGAGGTAGCTGGGCGGGTTGTGGACGGGCACGTGGGGGTGGGCAGCTGCTGTGATCATCGGCCCCCCCCCCCTATTTCTCCCTGTCCTTCTGTGTTGGTACTGTCTGAAAACGAGTGGAAGGGAGCTGGTGAAGAGTGCAAAAAGGGGACTGGGTGGAGAATAATGGAAGGGGTGGGCGCAATTGGAGAGGTGGATCGTGCAGTGCGAGTACGGTTGGGTGGCACGATGTATTCGAGAATACCGAAAACGAGGGGAAGGGGCGAGGAGATATGGGAAAGGGAAAGAAGGGGTGGGGGCCTGGTTGGAATGGGAGGAATCATTATGCAACTGAGGGTGGAACAGTTGGTGGAATTGGGGGAGAGGGTGGAAGGTAAAATTGGAGTGGGTGGAGATGGCACAGACAAGAAGGAGGAACAGGGTGGGTGGGGAATTAAGAAAGGGGTAAATGTAGTTGATCAAAAAGAGAGGGGCGAGAAGCGTGGTTGTCTGGGTTGGATAAAGACTGGTAATGAGAACTGGGAATGCTGGTACGGAGATGGGGAAGACCTCTGGAAGGAGCGATGGGGCCGGTGGTGGACGGGAGAGAGATGGGATCAGGAGGGTTGGCGGGGGTTGGGATGGCTGTTTTCTCCCGCGCTTTCTGGTGGGCTGAGCGCCCCTACTTTCCAACTGTGGTTGGATGGTGTGCCGGCTTGGTGTGGTGGCTGCATTGGGTGGCGGCTGCCCTCAGGTTGGTGTGGTATGTCTACCCGATGTCTTGTTGGTCTGTGGATGGAGGAAGATGGATGGAGAGTTTCTAATCCAACTTTGATCAGAGTCTCCCGGCTGGACAGAGTGCTTTGCCTCGGAGGTGGGCCCTGTTTGGTGCTGGAAATAACGACCGGTTTGTTGGTTGTTGGGACGGGAGGCGGCTCAACTTTAGAATTTCAGGCATCTGGCCCGCTGAGATGCCTGTCTGACCGTCTGGTCAGATGGAAGATCCTTCTCTGGGATGTTGCTGACGCGGCACGTTCTTTGGGAGGGAGTCTGTCTTTCCGGTATTCTTTTTTGTCATTCTCAGAAACTTTTAGGAATGTTGCCGCTGAATTTGCTATGGCCGGTCAAGGGCAGCCTGGTTATTGTCACCACAGGGAAATTTTCCAATAAACTGCCAATTTATTCCCTGTAAAAGTTTATTGGCCATACGAACGAGCAAAAACTGAGAATAAATGAGAATAAATCGACAATTTTTCGACATTAAAATTTACAGGCCATTTATTGCCCATTCAAATTCAACGACAATAAAACTGACACTATAATGGCCATTCAAACCTTACTGACAGTTTTACCGGCCATACAAAGAAGACGTGAGGAAAATATTACTGACAGTTTTACCGGCCATACAAAGAAGACAGAAGGAAAATATTACTGGCAGTTTTACCGGCCATACAAAGAAGACAGAAGGAAAATATTACTGGCAGTTTTACCGGCCATACAAAGAAGACAGAAGGAAAATATTACTGGCAGTTTTACCGGCCATACAAAGAAGACAGAAGGAAAATATTACTGGCAGTTTTACCGGCCATACAAAGAAGACGTGAGGAAAATATTACTGGCAGTTTTCCCACGGGAAAACGGCGCGGAGCCATGTCGGCAGAAGCTGTTGTTTCGGAGTCGGGAGAAACACCAGTGCAGATTTTGGCGTCGGGCGGGCGAACCGATGGAGAGCGGCAGTGGCGGAGGAACCTGGAGGTCGAGATGTGAAAGGAGGTGGCAGCGAAGGGCAGGTGAGGGAAGGCAGTGCAGCGAGGGGATGGGGAGATGGGATGCGGGCAACGGCGAGCGGGAGATGCGGGGCAAGAAGAGAAGCGCATGAGGGGAGGAGGGTGCCGGGCAGAGAAGCGAATGGAGGGATGAGGGTGGAGGGCGAGTGCGTTCAGCACGAGGGCCATTTGTGAGTTGGAAGGTGGTCAAGTGAGGGTAGGGGGGCAGAGTGTGAGGGGAGGGCGTGTGGTGGCGATGGGGCGGGGGGGGGGGGGGGGGGGGCTGGCTGGCGATGGTTGGGGCGGGGATCCGTGAGGGCCGGGGCGGGGGCGGCCGACCTGGTTGAGGTGCTCGAGGCCGCACCGGACGGGCAGCAGGATGATCAGCGGCCGCCAGCCGGGACTCAGCGGCCTCAGCGACGGATGGATGGGCAGCGAGTGAGGTGAGGAGGAAGGTGAGGAGGGTTGGGAAGGAGGGTGTTGGTGAGAGCACAGAGGCTGGGAGTGTCCAGATGGGTGATGGTGATGATGGTGATGTGCGGGAGTGATGCGAGGGTGATGTTCAGCGAGGGTGAGGGGTGAGGGGGTGGGGTGGGAGGGCAAGCGAGGGTGAGTGACGGTGCATGGGGGTGGAATGGTGTGGGATGTTGGGCGATGTGCTGGTGAAGTGTGGGTGGGGGTGGGTGGCGGCTGATGGAGAGGCGGATGTCAGAGACCGACTCTTTGCGGGAGCTCGTCCAAGGATGGACATGCCACACACAGCAGCGAGACTGTCTGCGAGTAACACTGGCCTCTGCGGTCAGCCAGCGCAGCGATGAAAAGAGAAGGATGAGTCCGGCGGCGTCCCGAACGGAGGAGGATGGCAGAGGCGGAGGCGGAGGAGGCGGAGGAGGAGCAAGAGGAGGAGGAGGAGGAGGAGGAGGAGGAGGAGGAGGAGGAGGAGGAGGAGGAGGAGGAGGTGGGTGGAAGGACAGTCTCAGATGCTGGTGATGTGTCCTGAATATCTAGAGGTGCTCGAGGGGGTGGGTGGGCTGAGAAAGAATGGCTTGGTAGTGCTGGGGAACGGAGGCACAATTTCCCAGGAGTGCATCTGGCTATTATATGAGAGGTGCCGACGGAAATTACTCTGGAGTAGCTGGGCTGAGTTAATGGTTGAACTGAGAAATGAAGTTTGCCGATTGGTTGGTCGGCATGGAGAAGATGGAATGGTGGGGGGGAGTGTGATACCATGGGACTTTTCGTCGATATGTGCGGAAGTCTTTTCGTTGAATATGATGCTCCTAAGTCACCCTGTGAGCGTGGATATGTCCTTTAGTGAATTCTGTACAGAGAATCGTAGTGATATGTTTTTTGGTGCTCGATTTGATAGTTTGGCTCAATTTGAAATGGACTATGATATGATGGCGTGTCTGAATGTGGATTTCTCCTTGATGCGGAGATTGGTCGGAGGATATGGGAGGGAATTGGTCGGAGGGAGGAAGAGTAGAGCATTCCGATGTGTAGTGGTGGTGGAACATGATGGCCGAGTGGTTAGTGGAATGAGAAGGTTGGTATAGGACCTAGGGGGACGGGGGGACGGGAAGCTTGTGATTGCAGAAATTTTTAAAATGGATGAGAACACCTTCTCTTGCTGGCCGGGGAACTTTTGGAGGACGGGGAAGAAATACGTCAGGCCGGTAAATCATGTTGTGAGTATAATTGTGTGACAATGTGGAAGCGAGGATGAAATATCCGGTGGTGGAAGGTGGGATGGAGAGGATCTATAATTGGCTGGTAAAGCCGAAATACCAGATGGCGGTCTGGGAGGGTTCCGGACTGGATTTACTCAAGATGAAGTGGGTCAAAATTCGGTGGGAAGGTTCTAGTGGGAGGGTGGAAAAGGCTTGTTTATGGGAGATGTTGTGCGGATTATACAAAGAAGACTGAGGGAATGCTGTAACTATAAGGAGAGTTGGTCGTTACAGACTCTCTATTCCGCGGCAGTTGGATTTTGGATGGGAGAACGGAGAAAGAGTGGCATCAGTTAGGGATCAGGATTGGGATGAAAAGAATTCTGGAGAAACTTGTTGAGGGAAGGAAGGAGGAGTGGATCGAAGTTTGGAAAGTGGTGATGGTTTGAGTAGGAGGAAGCGTGGACGGAATCGGTTAGGCGAGGTGGGGAAGAAGAAGAAGAGGTATGATGGGGAAGTGGGAACGATTGGTAGTGGAGTGGGGGTTGTGGCAGAAATG
>JAPMOS010000352.1:0-24806 GCA_027972325.1 Paratrimastix pyriformis | reverse complement strand
TCAAGGGGTCAACGGTCAAACCAGGACCTTAAGCGGTTCCTGCGGGTGCTGGAAGGGGCCGCTACGTCGGCGGGATGCCAGGGATCGTTACCCTGGGGTGGCCAGAGAGGGTCGAGGACAACCTGGCTAAAATGTGGCGGCAAACCTCACCGAGTGGTGAGGAAAACCCGATGGGGACAACCTCAAGAGGAGAAACCCGCCGTGGGGACAACCTCAGAAGGAAAACCCCGCCGTCGGGGACAACCTCAGGAGAAAACCCGCCGTCGGGGACAACCTCAAGGGGCATCGCTGGGCGCCATCGGCTGGGTGGGGACGAGGACACGGAGGAGAAAACCCCAGGGGACAACCTCAGAGGAGGAAAACCCCAGGGGACAACCTCAAGAAGGAGAAAACCCGCTGAGGGGACAACCTCATGAGGAGGAGGAGAACTTTGGGGAAAACCTGATGGTGGGATGGAGGACCATGCCGGGGGATGGGAAAGCGTCACAGGCTGGCGACATCGGGGGCATACTACTGGCTCAGGTGGCTGGGGCTGGCTTCCCTTTTGTTTACGGTCTGTGCGAATGTTTTCCTTGTTGCTGTTTGCCTTGTAGCTCCTTTGAGTTTCGGCAGTGCTCTTGGGACAGGGAGGTTTGGAAAGGAGACTGGCTCGGATATCATGGATGCAGTGATAATGTACGCTTGGGGGGGACTTTGGAAGGGTCTATGCCAGGCCAATTGGAATTTTATTGTTGACCGATTAAAGAGATGGGTGGGGATGAAGGAGGGGTGGAAAGGGGTGGGCTGACATTGACTTGGCTGAATTTTGAAAAGCTGGTTGGGTTGGTTGAGTTTATTGTGACGATGACATCGGTAAAAGATTGGAGGCGGTGGGAGCAGGATTGCTATGGAGGTGGAAATGGGTGGGGGAGGAGGGGTGATGGAGAGCTGGAGGATGGTAATGGGGGCGGAATGTATAGGGAATAGTTAATGTCACTGGCCACCGGTGCTGGATCGGCCCTCCAGGTGGTTGAGGCGGCTGGGGGGGGTGGGGTTGTACGAGATATTGCGGGGAGGTCATGGGACCGGGTGGGAAGATGGGGTGTGGAGGAGGAACAGGGGTTTGGACGAAGGGCAGGATGGGGAAGCGGAGGAGGCCCTCGTTGAATTGTTGCGGAGGTCTGGGATCGCGGCAAAGGTAACTGTGGAAGTAGAGGACACATGTCAGGAGTGTGAGCTTGAGCAGCGGAACGGAGAGAGCGATCTAACGGTGAGATTGGGCGGGATCTGGAGAAAATGAGTGACGCTGTGGGAAGGGTGATCCTTTCAAATCAGAGGATACGAAAAGGTGCCCTGGGTGTGGGGTGGATCGTTGGCATGCGAGGGAGGAGCGGGTGGTGGGAACAGAGGGTGTTATGGTCGTCAAGTGACGCGGGGTAGGGAAGGATGGTTGATAAGAGGCAATGGAGGTCCAGCCGGATGTGGTGGAAGTGGGCGGTAAGGTGTACCACATGGTAGCGGTGGCGGAGTTTTGTGGGAGAAGGGGGTGGGCGACACTGGGTGGCGGTCAAAAGATGGAGACCAATGGTGGAGGTAACAGCAGGGTCGGAGAAGTTGGGGAAGAGGAAGCGGGTCATGGAGATGTGTTCCTGTATGTGGAGGGGGAGCGGAAAGGCTTCGAAGATGAGGAAGTCGGCCCTGGGTCCGGCGTTCGGAGGTGTGAAGATGCAGATGGGAGGTGGGAAGGCTGGGGGCGGGGATGGGCCGGGGCGGAGCAGTGCATGGGGGTGGGTGTGGGAAGCCTATCTGCAGTGGGGATAGTTACCAGGTCAGGGTGCCTGCGGGGAGGAAGGGAGTGAAGGCGCGAAGGAAGGGAAAAGGGATGCGCAGGAAGAAGAGGCAAAAGCGAAAATGCTGGATATTGAGCGGGTGTATGATGAAGGCGGAGGCGGAAGAATTTTGTGGGGTGGAAAAGTGGTGCTGCGAAAAAGGAGGCTAACGAGGGCGGGGCTGCCGGGGAAAGGAGGATCGGGTGAGGGTGGTCGGATGGAATGTGCGGGGCTGGGCTCGGAATGGAAAAGAAAAATGTGAAGATTTGCTAAGGTGGGTCGAACGGACATAGCGCTCTTGCAGGAGACGAAAGAACGAGGGACAACAAGGAGTTTTGCAGGAAAAATGGATGAAGGGTGGTGCTGGAGGAGCTCTGTGGCGGAGGAGTCTGTTAAGGCACCCGAGAGGGTGATTGGGTATAGAAAAACATTGCAAGTGGCAGTGAAAGATTACGGAGGTGATTCCTGGTTATCTCATGTTTATGGACTGGACGGAGGAAGAATCAGATGAGACTCATCAACATGTATTTTCCTACTGGAGACGGAGGCGAACGTGAGGGTAGGTGTGATCTTGGAGCGGTTGGAGGTGTGTGGCGGGGGCGTCGGATGGGAGAGGAGTCGTGGTGTACACAGATGCGAACGGATGGGCTAAGGGAGGGAGCAAGAGAAACTGGGATTGTATGATGTGGCGAAGATGGTTGGGAAGGCGGGGAGATAACATCCGGAGCCGGAAGGGTGGGACGGTGGCGAAGAGGAAGAGCATGAAGGGAAGGAGGGCCCGGTTGGATTTGTGTCTGTCGGCGCAGGGGACAATGGGGAGGTGCTGGACAATTTGTTTGTTTGGCGGAATGATGAGATTCAGTGGCAGGCGGTCACGGATCACCACATGATTGTAACGGATCTCCGAAACATGGCGCCTTCTGCGGTGAAAATGGCTCGGAGGAAGGTGGCCATCTGCCTTCCCGGACGGAGGTGGAGGCACTGTTGCGGGACAAGAAGAAGGAGGAGTATGATGTTATGGTTGGGAAAATGGAAAAGTACCGTGGGAAGGTTGCGCAAATCGTTGCGAGAGGCAGCTGTGAAGGGGAGGAGCCATCATTTGAACAGATGAGTGAGTTTCTTCGGGTAACAGCTGGCTGCGTTTTCGGCTATAGGGATGTGATGAATACGGATCGAGATTTTGAGCCTTTCAGGATAAAGAAATTGAGGAGAGAGCGCTGGCGGAGGAGGACTTGAGTAAGAGGAAGGAGATGTTGAAACAGTTGGCGAAGATGAGGTCGGTGCACTATGGTGAGAGATAGGGCATTGGAGGAAAGCGCAAGCGTATCTATAAGGGTATCATGACGGATGGCGCGGCGCCAATTACAACCTGACTCGAAATGCGGAGGAAGATGGACAGGGTGGTGTCGGACCCGGCGGAGGTTAAGAGGGATGGTGGGGATTCATGGCGGGGCTTGCAAAAGGAAGCTGCCGTTGAGGGACGGGGGGGCAAAGACTGAAGGAGGTAACGGGAGGCGTGGGTGGAAGGGTAATTATGGCCTCTGACGACGCATGATATCCAGACAATACTGGGGGCGTTGCCGGACGGAAAGCAGCTGGCGGATGGAGTGACGGCGGAGATGGTCCATGCTTGTCAGGACGAAATTAAGAGTGGTTGGGAGGCGATACAACGAGATGTTGGAGAAGTCTGAGGTTCCTGAGGAGCTGAAACTCAGCTCGGTCTATATGACAAATCGCAGACGGAGCATCCGGGGGATCCGGCCGGTAGAAGGCCTATAACTTTAATACAGGTTTTGAAAGGACTGCAGGTAGTGATTGCCTCGAGATTTCAAGACTGGTGCGTTGAAAAGGGGTATTCGGGGCGGAGCAGTTTGGTTTCCTGAGGGATCGGAGGATTGAGACGCCTATTGCCGAGATTTTGGGGGTGTTGACGGACTCGAAGATTATGGGAGGTAAGGGAGTTCCACATGCGCGCTAGATATAAGAAAGGCCTATGATACAGTTGACATGGAGGCGCTCAGGGGGTTGAGAAGGATGGGGTGGAAGAAATTTGTCAGGTATGTGGACAGCTTGAGGGGAGAAAGGCGCGGGTGATCACGGGGTACGGGTTGACGGATAGCTATGACATTGAGAGAGGAATTAGTCAAGGGACCCGTTGTCCTGCTGTTTATCTCCTTCATGGAGGAGTCTTGGCGGAGGTGAGACGACAGGAGGGCTATATTCTGGATAGCGGCAGGAAGGTAAAGGTGTTGGCATTTGCGGACGATATTATGTTGTTGACGAGAACAAGGGAACAGATGGTCCGCTTGGTGAATACGGTAAGGCGGAAAGTGGAAGAGGCTGGTATGGAGCTGTCGTGGAGCAAGTGTGACTACCTGTGTGGCGGGGTGAAGGGAAGACGGACTTGGAGCTGGGAGAGGGTCGGAAGATCAGAGTGCAGCAAAGGGTGGAGCAATTCGGTATCTTGGGATATGGATAGATGAGGAGATGAACATGAAGGTCAACACGGAGAAGGTGATCCAGAAAATGTGTGGGCGACTGCACAGGCTCATGGACAAGAAGGTCCCTCCGAGGTTGATGGTGCAAATGATTAATGAGTGTGTCTCGACTTGCCTACAATACGGCGAGGCAGTGCCCAATGCCGACAAGGGACTTGGAAACACTGAAGCAGAGATATGCGAGGGTGTTCAGGAAATCGGAGGTTGTATTGGGAAATGCGACCCGGCAGAGGTGTTCTTTCCGGAGGAGGAAGGGGTATGGGGCTGAAGGACCCGATTGATGTCCATGATATGATGGTGATGACACAAATTCTGGGGAGGATGGCGGACGAGCAGGGGTGTGGAGTGGTGCTGAGGAGGAGATCGTGCTGCTGCAGAAATTGTGGACGACGCGTGAGCCGCTGTTGGATGATGCAGGGAAGTGGGTGAAGATGCACGGGCAGGAGAAGATGCCGGGGGTGGTGATTGGGGCGTTGCAGGTGATGCACAGGAGAGACATGGCGATCCTGAGGGATGGTGAGAAACTGAAGGAGGAAGTGAAGTACGGCATGCCGACGACACTGGAAGAGATGGCGGAGCCCTGCAAGATAACAAAGAAGCACAGACAGACCCTCATGAAAAGGAAGATTCGGAGTGTGGCGGACCTCATCATAGGGGAAGATTTCATTGGAAAGGGGTGATGCCGCAGTATGTGGAGACGATCAAAAGCGGGTGTGTCTGTATGGTAACAGGGTGAGTCCGGACTATCTGCAATTGGCGAGGCGGATTCGGGAGGAGGAGTCGGCGGAGGAGGGCGGAAGAGGCGGAGAGTGGAGAAGGAAAGGAGGAAGGCAATGCAGATAAGGGGAATGAAGGAAGGAGTGAGGGAGTCGGGGTTGGGGCGGTCGGGGGGAAGCGAAAACCAAGAGTCAAGAGGCAAGCAAAGTTGCAGTGCGTCGGGGAAGGTGGCAGTGGTGAAACAGAGGAAACATGGGAGGGAGGATGGGGTGGGAAAGGGGGAGAGTAAGAAGGGAAGGAGCGAGAAAGAAGATGGGGAGGAGGGGTCGGATGCAGATTGAGGCGAGCGAGAAGAAGAGGGCGGAAGGGCAGGTGGAGGGGGAACAAGATGGGGAGGGCGAGGGCTGGTGAGTGGGACGAGGTATTGTGGAAAAGGCGGGAGGAGTTGATGGCGGAGTGTGATGAGGTGGAAGTAAGAGTGGTGGAGCCAGAGGCGGAATGGAGGTTGTTTTATACTGATGGGAGTGCGACAAGCCGGAAGGAAAGACGGGCGGCGTTCGCGGTGATTGAGAGATTAAAAATGGGGCGCTGGCGGTGAGCGGGGAGGAGGTGTTCGGGTCGGGGCAGACTAACAATGAAGCGGAGTTGGAGGCTATTCTGGAGGCTATTCGGATTGGACAGGATGCGAATGTGGAAGTGAACGGACAGTAAAGTGGCAAAGGGGTGGGTTGAGGGACTGATAAAGGGTTGGTGGAAACCAACGGATCTGATAGAATCGAAGGCGGAGGGACTGCTGCGGAGGGGCAGCGGATTGTGAAGGAGCATCGTGGAGAGATACGACTGGTCTGGGTTAAGGGACATCAGGAAACTAGTGCGTCGCTGGATGCGGAGGGGAACAGATTGGCAGACAAGATTGCGGGACGGAGCATAAAGATGGAGCCGAGCGTGGTGCCCGAAGAGAAAGGATGGGGATTCAAGCTGGTGCGGAGAAGTGACGGGAAGGAGGTGGAGACAGACTTCAGAGAGGTGATGAAGGAATGGGGGAGGAAAAGTCGCATGTGGAGGGCGGCTCGTAAAAGAAAAACGAGATTGTGTTGATTAACGCAGAGAGTCGCAACGGAGGGATCAACGTGCAAACGATGAGGTGTGAGATGTCAGGGAAGCTGGCGATGATGGCAATCCTGCAGCGGTATATCACGGCCAACATCCGGTTCTACATCAACGGGGAGGGGATGGGAAGTGTTGGTGTGGGGTGAGGGACCACATGAACCACTTGGTGTTTGAGTGCCCAGGGATGGCGGGATGTGGGGGAGAGATGGAAAGGGGCGGATGCAGTGAAGCTAATTGAGTGGTTGGACAAGGCGGAGGGAGCTGAAGACCCGGACCAGCTGCTCGAGGAGAAGTGGGTAGAGCCGATGGGCGAGTGTGTGAAGATAAGGGGCAGGCAGATCACGAAGGTGAGGCTATGGCAATTGATGGAGAGGTCCCGGGGAGATGGTTTCGGGCGAGAACATGGGACAGTTTTGGGAAAGGTTCTCGACAGAGGTGGCTGAGATGTGTGACCGATATGAGGAAGGGAAAAGCACGACAGTAAAGGAGGGGCGGACGCATATGAGTACGCTGAGGAACCAATGGACGACTCCCCACACTATATCTTCGTTGCTGAGGCAGGCGGGAAGCCTAACGGTGATGGCGTTTTCGCACCCAGGGAATGCGGATCTCAGTTTCCCAGAGTATAGAACGCCGAGTAAGGAAGACTGATTCCTGGGAGGTTCGGTGGATGGGTACGGGCTATTTAAGGAGAATCGGGACTTGTTGATTTATGCGAATCCGGAATATAACCCCAGGAGGAGATGGATCGGTTTTCCGAGCAATTGGAGAGTGGGCGGAGAGCCCGATTGGTAGAGGAGGGAAAAGAGCGTTTAGATGCATTGTTATTGTGCCGTACGGGGAAGGGAAAGCGAACAGAATCCAGCCGGGGAGTGAGCCGAAGCACGGTGTGAGCTTGGCGATCAAGGGGACATTCAGATGCGTGAGCTTTTCATCATCCAGGAGGGTGGGTTTGCCTTTTGGGAGCCGAGTTTCTGGCGCACCGGGAGGAAAGTGGTGGGGAAGGCGCGGTTTGATGTGGGGATTCTGATGTTTGAGAATGGGCGGGCTAGGGAGAGATTCCCGATGGATCCAGCCCCGTTGTGGGCTTTGGAGGCGATGTTGAGGAAGGAGGCCGGGAGTTGCATGGTGCAGGTAAACTATGAGGGCCGCCCGAGATGGGGAAGCGCTTTACAACTGGAGGGGGATATCGGAGGCGGTGGTGACGAAGGTGATGAGGAGGTTGAGAGCGAAGTGCGGTGTTAAGATGGAATACGCGAATGCATGTAGACTGGCAGCGGAAATGGGAATTGTGGATGAAGACACTCAAAAGGAGGTGGGAAGCGAGCTGGCAGGAATCAGGAAAACGATGCTCATAGCGATTCAGCAAAGGAAGAAGTGCGAAAAATTCGAGGCAGGAATGAAAGAAGAGCTGTAGTCCGGAAGTCGGCGGAGACCGCCCCTGGAGGGACGGTAGCCGACCCATGAACTCCCTGGGGTGCTCTTTCTGCAGGACTTGTCCTGCGGGAAGGCGGCCCGGGGGGGATCATGTCACCCGCGGGCTTCGGCCCGATTCCGGACTCGGCGCAAGCCGGGAAGTATCACACACACACACACACACACGTTGGTGCTTTTCTGGGGCGGGCTTGTGTGCTCATCATGTCCTTGGATCTGTCCTGGCAGACCATCGTCTGGGGCGGGCCTGAGTGCGCCCAGCATGCCCCCTGGATGCACTCTCACGCCAGTAGCATTATCACAGCACCATCACCACCACACGCTCCATCAGTTTGACGTTTTCTCGGGGCGAAACCTGTGTGCGCATCGGGTCCTGGTACACCAGGACATCCGTTTGATGCGTCTGGGGCGGACCTGGGGGTACACTCTCACACACCAACAGCATCATCAGTACCACCAGTGCGGTGATTTTTCAGGGCGGGCCTGTGTGCTCATCATGCCCTTGGATGGGTCCTGGCACCAGGACATCTGTTTGAGGCGTCTGGGGCGGACCTGAGTGTGCCCCATAAGCCCTGGTGTGCACACACCAACAGCATCATCAGTACCACCAGTGCAGTGATTTTTCAGGGCGGGCCTGAGTGTGCCCACATGCCCCTGGTGTACATTCTCACCAGCAGCAGCATCACGCCGACACCATCACATCACCACTGGAGTGGTGTTTTTCAGGGCAGGCCTGTGTGCTCATCATGCCCTTGAATGCGTCCTGGCATACCAGGACAGCTGCGTGATGCTTCTGGGGCGGGCCTGTGTGCCCCACATGCCTCCTGGCGTTCACTCACACCAGCAGCGGCATCACACCAGCACCTTCAGATCGGAACCACCACACCAGCACCATCGTGGGGTTTTGCTCGGGGCGGTGTGAGGCTGTTCATGCCTGCATTCGCATCGACTGATGCCTTTTCCAGGCGGGCTGTGCCTCTCTGCCGGAAGCAACGGCAGCACTCGGCACCTTTCGGGGCGACCCGGCACATGCGGGGGGACACTGTGGAGTGGGTATGTCTCACCTGTTTAATGCTCCTTCTGGTGTGCTGCCCTCCGGCACGCGCACTCCCAACACCTGGATGGGCATGGGTAGAGTCGGCTCATCGGCCGAGAGGAGCTTGTTGTCGAGTTAAGAGGTGGGGAAAGCTATTCCTTTGGTATGGTGTTCACTCTTTCTTGGTTTGGGTTTGTTTGGGGCTATCCCACGAAGGCTGTCCCTCGTTCTCCGAACTCGTGAAGGAGAATGGTGGGATAGCCGAGTAATCTCTTCCCAAACAAACCCAAACCAAGACCACCCACCTCCCTGCCTGATGAGGGGCACTGGGTTTGTTTGTTTCTGCTTTCCCGCGAACTCTCGACAGCTGGACGTCAACGTGTACCCACAGACAGTGAATGATGGTGGGCATTTTGTCTTCACGGCGCTGTCTTACTACGTGCTGCCTTGGCGTTACTGTTGCCTTTTCATCCACACGATCTGATTGACAAGTCAGTTGGCCTGCCTCGTGGGAGAGGCAATGTGGCTGGGTTTCAAGCTTGTTAGATTCCCTTTGACAACAGTGTGGGGGCCTTATCGGGGCCGTTTGCCCTTAAGTCACCACCCTTCATTCGTGTGTGGGTGCGTGTGTGTGATACTTCCCGGCTTACGCGGAGTCCCCCTTCATTCACCCTCATTCACCCTCGTCAGATGTGATTAGGTAATCATGGTGGGGTGAGTGGTGTGGTTATTCACCCCAGGTACTTTGCTTGCAACTTATGGGTTATGGGTTCATCCTGCTCGTTGTGCTCTTGTAGGAGTCTTCCCCCTGGTCTGCTATGAATGGACAACAGCTCGAGGGACTTCATCGTGGTGCGGGGTGTTGTCTTTCACCACCGTTTTGTTGGCAACAGCCATGTGGCTTTATCGTGGTCGTGGTGGACACCATACCTCCTCCTCGTTCATATGGGGGTGGGGTTTTCTTTCACTGCCGTCTGTTTTGATTTGACGACAGCTCATGTGATTTCATCGTGGTCGTTGTCCCGTGAACCACCCCCGATCACTCCACCACACACCTCCCTCTCGCGGGAGGGATATTGGTTGAGCACTCTGAAGTGGCGATCGATACGTCACCTTTGTGCTCTCTCTCCCTTCGGGGTTTGGCTTTTTGGTGGGGGGCTTGTTCTTTTACAGAACTTGACGCCCACACGGCAAGGGTGCCTCCACCTCTTCATCGGCGTCGGTCGGCGACTGGTGACGAAGAGGCCGCGAGCACGGGGTCGGAGAACCCTCCTGGGATCTGCGAGGCAAGGTGCCTGTCGCGGCTCCGTCGTGCTCGTTTTTCTCGACGCGTGCCTTTGGCCCGCGCCATGCCGGACAACGAGTCCTCTCGCTGTTTTGTCCGATCTTCTTGTTTTATGCGGGAGTCCGACCCGTTGAGGAAGGACTCCCTAAGGAGGTGCCGGGTACGGGAAGACTCGGTACCTTCGGGGCCTTTGCGGGTTTCGCCCCTCCTTTTATTTGTGGCTTCTCCTCTCCCACCTGTTTTTTGCTGACCGGTTACAGCGGTGCGTCGGGGTTTTCTCCAGCCTCCTCTTTCCCTGACTAGACGTGCACCCCCCGGGGCGGGTCGCGACCCGCTTGAGGAGATGTTTGGGGTTCGCATGGTTGATCATGAATCTCTCTTCTTCGTTTTCTTTGAAACCTTCGGGAGCAGTGACTCCCAGCTGGATTGTTTTACTGCGTTGCGCGGTACTGACTCCCTTCCCACCGTACTCTGCGTCGGTGGCTGGCGTGTCGTCGTCCGAATGGGCTTATGCTTAAAGGACGAGTCGACTGCCGGCACTGACATGACATGTCAAATTCTTTTGATAAAATTTTTGGATGTCAGTGCCGTTTTGCGTGCTTGCTGTGCAAGTGTTCACTCTTTCTTGGTTTGGGTTTGTTTGGGGAAGAGATTACTCGGCTATCCCACCAGTTCCCCTGATCAGCAAATGGCACAGAACCCTCATCCTTCCGCTCACATGCCACATCTTCTCGGTCCCCACAGCATCTTTCAACATGACTCCTCGGGCTCCCCCTACCCCATCGCTCATCCTGCATTAGTTCAGCCTTTTCCGGCAGCCTCCTCCGGCTAGAAGCTATCCCCCACGCCCAATACTCCTTCAGTTCGCCGGTCAGTTTCTTTTCCCCATCATGCTAACAGAATATACACTGTTTTACCCTCTTTGTTGTATGTCTTCATGTACTTGTTGTTGGCTTGACAATATCTGTTCGTTATCATTGAAATCCCTCCTCGAATACCCTTCTCAATAAACAAATGCATGTCCATTTGTGTGTCATTAAATAAGTCTAACTCCACCTTCGAACGCTTCAGTGCTGCATCCCATGACATTGCTGGTAATGACACGTAACATACCGGATCGAGCCCGTAATTTTTCATACACATGCTACGAAACTTTTCGAAGACATCTGCTAATAGTAACACATCAGTTTTAAGGTATATGTCATGATAATCACCTAACGTTTCACATTCAAATGTGTTCCAAACTGTCTGTGCATGTGCATAATCTTCATCAGATATGGCTTTATCGTTTAGTTGACTGTAAAATGCTTCCTTTGATCAATTCAGTCTCATCGAACTTCTCCATTGTGTTCAAATAGTCATATGGATAAACACCCTTCTGGCATAAAAGTTTCAGGTTCTCTTCACTGATTCCTTCCCAATCTGCTTTTGTTCTGATAAAATCATCGTAGTTGTTCTTCCCTAAGTTCTCTGATAATTTATCCAATGATTCTGTCATGAATGCAAAACTGTCTTTGAACTCTATATTTCCATCCATCGAGAACGACAGATACTTCTCTTCAGTCAATGCTAAGCATGTAATTTTCTCACTAAAGTTCCCTATTTCTTGCATTAGGAGGTGAGAATCATAACCCTTTAGATTGTGAAAGAAAACTGGTACCTTGTAATTCTTCAGACTGAATGATAAGTTACATCTGTTATGTGCTGCTCCACGATATTCACCGGTAATATGATCATGGTCTCTCACTTTATCTGATTCATCTTCGATCTCTCGTCCACAAATATGACACACAGTGACTTTATCAAACTCTTTTTGTTGTTCCTTCGATAAGTTCATCTCACAGTTCCTTTTGACAGTATCTTTTTACGCTCTTCGATGATGGATTTTAAGAAATGCTCAACTGCTCCTTCACCACGATACAGTTTTATTGGTCTCTCAAACTCTGGATAATTGCTGACAACTTTGTATGCATATGAACACACATTATGGTGCTGATATGCTGCTTTTATTTTTTTCTCATCGTCATCATCATCAATTGGTGTTGTGAGTGCTTCGAAATCTGCATAAATCGCAAAAGGTTGCTTCACTGATTTTGATATATGCTTGAATTCGACATGAGCATCTTCTTCTATTGGTAACCATGCTTGACAACATTCATGCTCATAGCACACTGGTTTATGCCTTTGCAACAGGCTTTCATTCCAAAATCCATGCATACAGTTCAGACAAAAATAAGTACTTTTTTCCATTGTGGCTGTTCTGGCTTGAACTTAATAGACGAGACAAATCTTTAATCAACACATAATGTGAGTTGGTTTCTGTCTTCTCACATCCTTCTCCTTTCATCACCTCTGTATTCTCATCGAGCTCTGTTATACGTAGCATATTGACTACTGTTTTAGCCGTATTCCAAATTGGTGAGACATACAATGGATTGAAGACAACTGATGTCTTCTTCTCCTTCTTAACCGTTTTTGTTGTGATATGATGCTCAATCACATTGATGGCTATGTTATTTTTAGCTTCAAATCGTGGTATACTGTCAATTTCCATTGGAAAATGAATGCCCTTAAAGTCGAGCTCATTGTCATACTTCATGTATTGCTTCACTCTCTCCGGATGCACATCAACTGGATGCAATGTTGCTAAAACACTCCATTTAAAACACTCATTGTCATCATTCTGAATATTTATCAATGCTTTCTTCTGGTTCAATACCTCTGGTAATTCAATGTAACTGCTTCCACGCATTGGCTTGTATGAGGCTACATTCAAAAACACATTCTCAATACGTTTTAGGACCCATGCACTTCCATTGTTAACAAAATTGTCCACGAGCTCTTGGATTCTCGACACTGCATTCCCAATTCCTTCTTCAATGTCTTTCTTACCGAGAATTCGAATGCTGCCCGACGAAAAGTGTCCATACATTGACTTGTCTTCTTTGGTGAACTGACATTTCAACACGATGTTCAGTTTGAACTGTCCTCCCTTCATCTCTTCATATAATATCTTTTTTATCATTCCTTCAGTGTCCGCAAAACATCTCTCAACACTTTGCTCTCCTGCAAGAGACGAAAGGCACCAAAGACAACAGGCAACAGTTGGAGGAGAAGTGGATGAAGGGGTGGTGCTGGAGGAGCTCGGTGGTGGAGGATGCAGATGCGCGGCACCCCAAGGGAGGGGTGATGATTGGGTATAGGCGGACCTTACAAATAGCAGTGCGCAAGGTCAGGGAGGTGATCCCTGGCTACTTGATGTTTCTCGACTGGTCGGAGGGGAAGACTAACCTTCGGCTCATAAACCAGTATTACCCAACCGGAGAGGGAGAGGACAAGGTGAGGGTCAGGAATGTCATTATCAGGAGGTTGGAGGAGTGTATGGCGGAGGGAGCAGCTGAGGAGCACAGGGGGGGTGTCCGGCTGGTGTGGGTGAAGGGGCACCAGGAGACAGGGGCATCGCTGGATGCGGAGGGGAACAGATTGGCAGACAAGATTGCCGGGCAAAGCATCAAACAGGACATAGGCAAGGTGCAACAGGAACGGACCTGGGGTTTTTGGTTGGTTCACCAGTGCGACGGGGAGGAGGTGGAGGGAGACTTTCGCACAAGCCTCCAGCACTTCAGCCGCCGCGGACGCATCTCCAGGGCGGCCCGGAAATGCAAGAACGCACTGGTGGTCATCAATGCTCAGACGGGAAATGGCGGAATAAATACGCAGACCATGCGATGCGAAATGTCGGGCAGACTGGCCATGATGGCAATCTTGCAGCGTTACATCACGGCCAACATCAGATTCTACATCAATGGTGAAGGGGATGGGAAATGTTGGTGTGGGGCGAGAGACTATACGAACCATTTGGTTTTTGAATGCCCGGCTATGATGGGCAGTGTCGCTGAAAGGTGGAGTGGTGCCAATGCGATCAAACTGATCGCGTGGCTGGACAAGGGGGAAGGAGCAGAAGATGCAGAACAATTGCTCCAAGAAAAATGGGTGGAGCCTATGGGTCAAAGTGTGCAGGTGAGAGGTAAGCAAATAGCGATGGACAGACTCTGGGAGCTCATCGAGCGATCGCGGGGCGCTGGTACCGCGCCCGAACCTGGGACAGCTTCTGGGAAATGTTCACCACAGAAGTGGCGAACCTCTGCGACCGATATGTGGATGGGATGAGTACGGAGATGGCGATGTTGACCCCCCCAACTCGCAGCAGGTCCGCCACATTGCTCTTCTTCCAGACTGCCCCCAACCCTCTCACGTTCCACCCCACGACCCTCATCCTTCCCTCCTCCCTCGCCGGCAGCCCCGCCCTCAGGTTGGCCTCCTTCTTGCCCTGGCACCACTTCTCCACCCCCTGGAATTCCTCTTCCTCCGCCTTCTCGTCATACGTCTTCTCGATATCCCTCATCTTTGCCACCTGCCTCCTCTTTTGTTCATCCTGTCCCTTCTACCTGCCTTTCTGCTCATCCCGTCCCCAGGATACCTGCCCTGACTGCTCCTCCAGGTCTTCACCTCCCCGCGTTCCCCGTGTCCTTCTTCATCCCCCTTGTGCCCTCCCGTTCGCCCCCTTCTTTTGCTCCCCCGCCAAAAGCCGGTCCCCAAACCGATCGCTGCATTCGCGATCCCATCCCTGCCCCCGCCACATAAAGAAAGATGTCGCCATACCTCGTCTCTTCCTCACCCACCTCCTTCACCACTCTGTCATCAAAGCGCCACCATGCCCCCTCAATCCTCTTCACCGCCACCCAATGTCGCCCTCCTCTCTCTCCTCTCCGCTCGCTGCCTCTCAGGCGGTAATTCCAGCAGAACTTCACTGAGTCCGGCTGCACTCGCCACTGCGACTGGTCCACCCTGCCGTCCCGCCGATCGCGAACCTGGACCACCATGACATCCTCCATGCCTGCCGCCCGTTCCTCCCTGCGCATGCCACCGATCGGCGCCACACTTCGTTCTTCGCACCCGTCCGTCCGCCATCACCACCTTCCGGACCGCTTCACTCATCCTGTCACCATCCCTCTCCAGTGTGTGTGTGTGATACTTCCCGGCTTGCGCCGAGTCCGGAATCGGGCCGAAGCCCGCGGGTGACATGATCCCCTGGCCGCCTTCCCGCAGGACAAGTCCTGCAGAAAGAGCACCCCAGGGAGTTCATGGGTCGGCTACCGTCCCTCCAGGGCGGTCTCCGCCGACTTCCGGACTACAGCTCTTCTTTCATTCCTGCCTCGAATTTTTCGCACTTCTTCCTTTGCTGAATCGCTATGAGCATCGTTTTCCTGATTCCTGCCAGCTCGCTTCCCACCTCCTTTTGAGTGTCTTCATCCACAATTCCCATTTCCGCTGCCAGTCTACATGCATTCGCGTATTCCATCTTAACACCGCACTTCGCTCTCAACCTCCTCATCACCTTCGTCACCACCGCCTCCGATATCCCCCTCCAGTTGTAAAGCGCTTCCCCATCTCTCGGGCGGCCCTCATAGTTTACCTGCACCATGCAACTCCCGGCCTCCTTCCTCAACATCGCCTCCAAAGCCCACAACGGGGCTGGATCCATCGGGAATCTCTCCCTAGCCCGCCCATTCTCGAACATCAGAATCCCCACATCAAACCGCGCCTTCCCCACCACTTTCCTCCCGGTGCGCCAGAAACTCGGCTCCCAAAAGGCAAACCCACCCTCCTGGATGATGAAAAGCTCACGCATCTGAATGTCCCCTTGATCGCCAAGCTCACACCGTGCTTCGGCTCACTCCCCGGCTGGATTCTGTTCGCTTTCCCTTCCCCGTACGGCACAATAACAATGCATCTAAACGCTCTTTTCCCTCCTCTACCAATCGGACTCTCCGCCCACTCTCCAATTGCTCGGAAAACCGATCCATCTCCTCCTGGGGTTATATTCCGGATTCGCATAAATCAACAAGTCCCGATTCTCCTTAAATAGCCCGTACCCATCCACCGAACCTCCCAGGAACCAGTCTTCCTTACTCGGCGTTCTATACTCTGGGAAACTGAGATCCGCATTCCCTGGGTGCGAAAACGCCATCACCGTTAGGCTTCCCGCCTGCCTCAGCAACGAAGATATAGTGTGGGGAGTCGTCCATTGGTTCCTCAGCGTACTCATATGCGTCCGCCCCTCCTTTACTGTCGTGCTTTTCCCTTCCTCATATCGGTCACACATCTCAGCCACCTCTGTCGAGAACCTTTCCCAAAACTGTCCCATGTTCTCGCCCGAAACCATCTCCCCGGGACCTCTCCATCAATTGCCATAGCCTCACCTTCGTGATCTGCCTGCCCCTTATCTTCACACACTCGCCCATCGGCTCTACCCACTTCTCCTCGAGCAGCCGGTCCGGGTCTTCAGCTCCCTCCGCCTTGTCCAACCACTCAATAGCTTCACTGCATCCGCCCCTTTCCATCTCTCCCCACACATCCCGCCATCCCTGGGCACTCAAACACCAAGTGGTTCATGTGGTCCCTCACCCCACACCAACACTTCCCATCCCTCCCCGTTGATGTAGAACCGGATGTTGGCCGTGATATACCGCTGCAGGATTGCCATCATCGCCAGCTTCCCTGACATCTCACACCTCATCGTTTGCACGTTGATCCCTCCGTTGCGACTCTCTGCGTTAATCAACACAATCTCGTTTTTTCTTTTTACGAGCCGCCCTCCACATGCGACTTTTCCTCCCCATCACCTCTCTGAAGTCTGTCTCCACCTCCTTCCCGTCACTTCTCCGCACCAGCTTGAATCCCCATCCTTTCTTGGGCACCACGCTCGGCTCCATCTTTATGCTCCGTCCCGCAATCTTGTCTGCCAATCTGTTCCCCTCCGCATCCAGCGACGCACTAGTTTCCTGATGTCCCTTAACCCAGACCAGTCGTATCTCCACGATGCTCCTTCACAATCCGCTGCCCTCCGCAGCAGTCCTCCGCCTTCGATTCTATCAGATCCGTTGGTTTCCACCAACCCTTTATCAGTCCCTCAACCCACCCTTTGCCACTTTACTGTCCGTTCTCACTTCCACATTCGCATCCTGTCCAATCCGAATAGCCTCCAGAATAGCCTCCAACTCCGCTTCATTGTTAGTCTGCCCCGACCCGAACACCTCCTCCCCGCTCTCACCGCCAGCGCCCCATTTTTTAATCTCTCAATCACCGCGAACGCCGCCCGTCTTTCCTTCCGGCTTTTGTCGCACTCCCATCAGTATAAAACAACCTCCATTCCGCCTCTGGCTCCACCACTCTTACTTCCACCTCATCACACTTCCATCAACTCCTCCGCCTTTCCCAATACCTCGTCCCATCACCAGCTCCTTGCCTTTATTTGTTCTCCTCCATCGAACGACGATTTCTCGCTGACTTCCGACCCCCTCCCCATCCTCTCCTTTGATTGATTTTAATTTGAGTGCATTGATTTCGGAACTGAGTTGACTGCCCTCGACCTTTGACTTTTCATTTCTTTGCATTTTCTCCTTTCCCCTTTCTCCACTTCCGCCTCTTCCGCCCTCCTCCGCCGACTCCTCCTCCCGAATCCGCCTCGCCAATTGCAGATAGTCCGGACTCACCCTGTTACCATACAGACACACCCGCTTTTTGATCGTCTCCACATACTGCGGCATCACCCCTTTCCAATGAAATCTTCCCCTATGATGAGGTCCGCCACACCCGAATCTTCCCTTTCATGAGGGTCTGTCTGTGCTTCTTTGTTATCTTGCAGGCTCCGCCATCTCTTCCAGTGTCGTCGGCATGCCGTACTTCACTTCCTCCTTCAGTTTCACCGTCCCTCAGGATCGCCATGTCTCTCCTGTGCATCACCTGCAACGCCCCAATCACCACCCCCGGCATCTTCTCCCTTCCCGTGCATCTTCACCCACTTCCCTGCATCATCCAACAGCGGCTCACGCGTCGTCCACAATTTCTGCAGCAGCACGATCTCCTCCCTCAGCACCACTCCACACCCCTGCTCGTCCGCCATCCTCCCCAGAATTTGTGTCATCACCATCATATCATGGACATCAATCGGGTCCTTCAGCCCCATACCCCTTCCTCCTCCGGAAAGAACAGCACCTCTGCCGGGTCGCATTTCCCAATACAACCTCCGATTTCCCTGAACACCCTCGCATATCTCTGCTTCAGTGTTTCCAAGTCCCTTGTCGGCATTGGGCACTGCCTCGCCGTGTATTGTAGGCAAGTCGAGACACACTCATTAATCATTTGCACCATCAACCTCGGAGGGACCTTCTTGTCCATGAGCCTGTGCAGTCGCCCACACATTTTCTGGATCACCTTCTCCGTGTTGACCTTCATGTTCATCTCCTCATCTATCCATATCCCAAGGTACCGAATTGCTCCACCCTTTTGCTGCACTCTGATCTTTCGACCCTCTCCCAGATCCAAGTCCGTCTTCCCCTTCACCCCGCCACACAGGTAGTCACACTTGCTCCACGACAGCTCCATACCAGCCTCTTCCACTTTCCGCCTTACCGTATTCACCAAACGGACCATCTGTTCCCTTGTTCTCGTCACCAACATAATATCGTCCGCAAATGCCAACACCTTTACCTTCCTGCCGCTATCCAGAATATAGCCCTCCTGTCGTCTCACCTCCGCCAAGACTCCTCCATGAAGGAGATAAACAGCAGGCAGGACAACGGGTCCCCTTGACTAATTCCTCTCTCAATGTCATAGCTATCCGTCAACCCGTACCCCGTGATCACCCGCGCCTTTCTCCCCTCATACAAGCTGTCCACATACCTGACAAATTCCTCTTCCACCCCATCCTTCTCAACCCCTTCTGAGCGCCTCCATGTCAACTGTATCATAGGCCTTTCTTATATCTAGCGCGCACATGTGGAACTCCTTACCTCCCATAATCTTCGAGTCCGTCAACACCCCCAAAATCTCGGCAATAGGCGTCTCAATCCTCCGATCCCTCAGGAAACCAAACTGCTCCGCCCCGAATACCCCTTTTCAACGCACCAGTCTTGAAATCTCGAGGCAATCACTACCTGCAGTCCTTTCAAAAACCTGTATTAAAGTTATAGGCCTTCTACCGGCCGGATCCCCCGGATGCTCCGTCTGCGATTTGGTTGCCATATAGACCGAGCTAAGTTTCAGCTCCTCAGGAACCTCAGACTTCTCCAACATCTCGTTGTATCGCCTCCCCAACCACTCCTTAATTTCGTCCTGACAAGCATGGACCATCTCCGCCGTCACTCCATCCGGGCCAGCCGCTTTCCCGTCCGGCAACGCCCCCAGTATTGTCTGGATATCATGCGTCGTCAGAGGGGCCATAATTACCCTTCCACCCACGCCTCCCGTTACCTCCTTCAGTCTTTGCCCCCGTCCCCAACGGCAGCTTCCTTTTGCAAGCCCCGCCATGAATCCCCACCATCCCTCTTAACCTCCGCCGGGTCCGACACCACCCTGTCCATCTTCCTCCGCATTTCGAGTCACGTAGGTTGTAATTGGCGCCGCGCCATCCGTCATGATACCTTATAGATACGCTTGCGCTTTCCTCCAATGCCCTATCTCTTACCATAATGCACCGACCTCATCTTCGCCAACTGTTTCAACATCTCCTTCCTCTTACTCAAGTCCTCCTCCGCTCTCCTCCTCAATTTCTTTATCCTGAAAGGCTCAAAATCTCGATCCGTATTCATCACATCCCTATAGCCGAAAACGCAGCCAGCTGTTACCCGAAGAAACTCACTCATCTGTTCAAATGATGGCTCCTCCCCTTCACAGCTGCTCTCGCAACATTTGCGCAACCTTCCCACGGTACTTTTCCATTTTCCCAACCATAACATCATACTCCTCCTTCTTCTTGTCCCGCAACAGTGCCTCCACCTCCGTCCGAAGGGCAGATGGCCACCTTCCTCCGAGCCATTTTCACCGCAGAAGGCGCCATGTTTCCGGAGATCCGTTACAATCATGTGGTGATCCGTGACCGCCTGCCACTGAATCTCATCATTCCGCCAAACAAACAAATTGTCCAGCACCCTCCCCATTGTCCCCTGCGTCGACAGACACAAATCCAACCGCCCCTTCCCTTCATGCTTTTCCTTTCGCCACCGTCCCACCCTTCCGGCTCCGGATGTTATCTCCCCGCCTTCCCAACCATCTTCGCCACATCATACAATCCCAGTTTCTCTTGCTCCTCCTTCCCAGCCCATCCGTTCGCATCTGTGTACACCACGACTCCTCTCCCATCCGACGCCCCCGCCACACCTCCAACCGCTCCAAGATCACACTTACCCTCACGTTCGCCTCTCCGTCTCCAGTAGGAAAATACATGTTGATGAGTCTCATCTGATTCTTCCTCCGTCCAGTCCATAAACATGAGATAACCAGGAATCACCTCCCTTTCGCACTGCCACTTGCAATGTTCTATACCCAATCATCACCCCTCTCGGGTGCCTCTTAACAGACTCCTCCGCCACAGCTCCTCCAGCACCACCCCTTCATCCATTTTCCTGCAAAACTCCTTGTTGTCCCTCGTTCCTTTCGTCTCCTGCAAGAGCGCTATGTCCGTTCGACCCACCTTTAGCTCCATTTCCATTCCGAGCCCAGCCCCGCACATTCCATCCGACCACCCTCACCTGATCCTCCTCTTTGGCAGCCCCGCCCTTTGTTATTTTCTCAGCACCACCCCACCATTTCCGCCTCCGCCTTTCATCATACACCCGCTCAATATCCAGTTTTTGCTTTTTCCCGATCCTTTTCCCCTTCCTTTTTTTTCACCTCTTTCCCAGGCACCCTGACTCTTAACTATCCCCTCGGCTTCCCACACCCACCCCATGCCCTGCTCCGCCCCGGCCCATCCCTGCCCCAGCCTTCCACCTCCCATCTGCATCTTCACACCTCCGAACGCCGGACCCAGGCCGACTTCATCTTCGAAGCCTTTTCCTGCCCTCCACATACAGGAACACATCTCCATGACCTGCTCTTCCCCAACTTCTCCGACCCTGTCATTAAACCTCCACCATTGGTCTCCAATTTTGACCGCCACCCAGTGTCGCCCACCCCCCCTTCTCCCCACAAAACTCCGCCACCGCTACCATGTGGTACACCTTACCGCCCATTCCACCACATCCGGCTGGACCCTCCATTGCCTCTTATCAACCATCCCTTCCCTACCCCGCGTCACTTGACGACCATAACACCCTCTGTTCCCACCACCCGCCCTCCCTCGCATGCCAACGATCCACCCCACACCCAGGGCACCTTTTCGTATCCTCTGATTTGAAAGGATCACCCTTCCCACAGCGTCACTCATTTTCTCGAAATCCCGCTCCAATCTCACCGTTAGATCGCTCTCTCTCTCCGTTCCGCTGCTCATAAGCTCACACTCCTGACATGTGTCCTCTACTTCCACAGTTACCTTTGCCGCGATCCCAGACCTCCGCAACAATTCAACGAGGGCCTCCTCCGCTTCCCCATCCTGCCCTTCGTCCAAACCCCTGGTTCCCTCCCTCCACACCCCATCTTCCCACCCGGGGTCCCATGACCTCCCCGCAATATCTCGTACAACTCACCCACCCCCAGCCGCCTCAACCACCTGGAGGGCCGTGCTGATCCAGCACCGGTGGCCAGTGACATTAACTATTCCTCTATACATTCCGCCCCCATTACCATCCTCCAGCTCTCCATCACCCTCCCCACTCCATTTCCACCTCCATAGCAATCCTGCTCCCCACCGCCTCCAATCTTTTACCGATGTCATCGTCATTACAATAAAACTCAACCAACCCAACCAGCTTTTTCAAAAATTCAGCCAAGTCAATGTCAGCCCACCCCTTTTCCACCCTCCTTCATCCCCACCCATCTCTTTAATCGGTCAACAATAAAATTCCAATTGGCCTGGCATGCTAAACCTTCCAAGTCCCCCAAGCGTACATTATCACTCGCATCCATGATATCCGAGCCAGTCTCCCTTTCCAAACCTCCCTGTCCCAAGAGCACTGCCGAAACTCAAAGGAGTCTACAAGGCAAACGGCAACAAGGAAAACATTCGCACAGACCGTAAGCAAAAGGAAGCCAGCCCCAGCCACCTGAGCCAAAGTAGTATGCCCCCGATGTCGCCAGCCTGTGACGCATTCCCATCCCCGGCATGGTCCTCCATCCCACCATCAAGGTTTTCCCCAAAGCCGGGGTTCTCCTCTGCTCCTTCCCTCATGAGGTTGTCCCCTTCAGCGGGTTTTCCTTCTTGAGGTTGTCCCCTTCAGCGGGTTTTCCTCCTTCTTGAGGTTGTCCCCTTGGGGTTTTCCTCCATCATGTCCATACCCCACCCAGCCGATGTCGCCCAGCGATGCCCCTTGAGGTTGTCCCCGACGGCGGGGTTTTCCTCCTTCTTGAGGTTGTCCCCGACGGTGGGTTTTCTCCTCTTGAGGTTGTCCCCGACGGCGGGGTTTTCCTCCTTCTTGAGGTTGTCCCCTTCGGGGTTTTCCTCGTACCACTCGGTGAGGTTTGCCTGCCACATTTTAGCCAGGTTGTCCTCGACCCTCTCTCTGGCCACCCCAGGGGTAACGATCCCTAGGGCATCCCGCCGACGTAGCACAGCGGCCCCCTCCTCTCCAGCACCCGCAGGAACCGCTGCGGGTGTTAAGGGGGTCCTGGTTTGACCGTTGACCCCTTGACCGGCCCTAGCGTCACCACCAGTCCTACCGAGATCATCGATCTCAGAAAATGAGTAAACTGTAATAAATGAAAACTTACACAGACCTTCAGACATCGTCCAAAGTTGCCCATTCCTTCGGAGGTTTTGTGCAGATGCAGGCATTGGAGCTCCCATCTGCTCAGTCCAGTATTGGAATTGGATGACTGAAAAAAAAGGTACACACAGACCAACCCCATTCCAGGAAAGCTCAAAACAATAACCAGACTGCCCTTGACCAGCCCTACCAAGATCAGCGGCCACATTCCTAAAAGTTTCTGAAGATGACAAAAAAGAATACCGGAAAGACAGACTCTCTCCCAAAGAACGTGCCGCATCAGCAACATCCCAGAGAAGGATCTTCCATCTGACCAGACGGTCAGACAGGCATCTCAGGGGGCCAGATATCTGAAATTCTAAGGATGAGCCGCTGCCAGACGTCCCAACAACCAACAAACCGGTAGATATTTCCGACACCAGACAGGGCCCACCTCCGAGGCAAAGCACTCTGTCCAGCCGGGAGACTATGATCAAAGCATGATTAGAAACTCTCCACCCATCTTCCTCCATCCACAGACCAACGAGACATCGGCTAGACATACCACACCAACCTGAGGGCAGCCGCCACCCAATGCAGCCACCACACCAAGCCGGCACACCATCCAACCACCGTTGGAAAGTAGGGGCGCTCAGCCCACCAGAAAACGCGGGAGAAAACAGCCATCCCAACCCCCGCCAACCCTCCTGATCCCATCTCTCTCCCGTCCACCACCGGCCCCTTCGCCCCTTCCAGAGGTCTTCCCCTTCTCCGTACCAGCATTCCCAGTTCTCATTACCAGTCTTTATCCAACCCATACGACCACGCTTCTCGCCCCTCTCTTTTTGATCAACAAGGCCAATTCCATTTACCCTACCGTGGACCCAATTCTCTTCGACCACCGTCTGCATCCAAAAGCACCATACACATATCACTTCCTGTCTTTGCACTACCTTCTCCAATTTTACCCCCACTCCACCTTCTTTTTCCTTCATTCGATTGCTCCCCCCCCGCCAACCACTCTCCTCCCCACGCCATTCCAATAGAAGGCTGTTTCTTTCCACACGCATGTCCCAGGAGCAAGAGCGTAAGAGGGTGGAAGAGAAACACAGCCCCCCAACCTTTACTTGAACTTCTTCCCCGCATTCACCCCCACCGACACCTTCACCACACGCGGACGCGACTCCCGCTTCAAAGCGTCGATGGCCTCCCTCTGCTCCGGGGTTGCCATGACACAAAACGTCCCGTCCCACCGCCCACTTGACCACGCCACTTCTGATCTCCAAATATCGGAGACCTCTACCACAATGTGGTGGTTCTTGAGGTACTCCTGCATCTGCTGCGGCCACTCGACACCGGCCGCACGAATAAAGGCCAAACGATGGTCCGCCCGGAGAGGCCGATCCTCCCCCGGAGCGATCTGTACTATGCGCTTGCCCCGGAAGATCTCCGGGATGTGGGGCTGTCCCACCGAGCATGTCACAGACACACGCCATGCACCCGGCTGGCGAGCAGGCTTGACCCAAACTACCGGGGGTGGCGATCAATAAGTCAGCGATTGCGAACAGACACTGCGCACTCGGGTTCGCTTCACGCAACCATTGGCGAACCTCCTCTTCTTTAGCTTCCAGGGGCAAACCACCCAGATGAGCCCTCATTGTAACAAAGGTCACAGCTGAGGCCGGCCGCTCACATTCACTTCCCAGATCAGTCAGGACGGCCTGATTCCGACTTGCAAAAGCTCCAAGAATCTCCGCGGCATCGGGTCTCAGACACGTCACGCCAAAAGTTCCTTCTTCCAGGCCTTGTTGAACACGGGCCTCGCCAAGGATCTCACGAAGCTGGCATTCAAGTTCGTACCAGCTAAATTGCACAGCACTTGGCTCAAATTTAATAGCGAATCTCATTGTCTCAGCCTGTAATTCACAAAAGGCAATTGACAAACAAAGACCCAAGATGAGCCCAACAAACATCCTTGATAGGCGGACTTTCGGTAGGAAAGCCACTATCCAATTAACACAGACCATAACTTTTTCCTTCTTTTCACCCTGCTCCTCGGCCTGGCTCTTTTCGGCCACTCTTTTTTTACCAGCCGCCTCCATTCTTTGGCGATTGGCTTCAGCCTCAACACTTTCCAGCGTCAGAGGAACCGCACCAGCATCTTCAACAGAATGAGTTTCAGAAGACATCGTCAATTGGCCAATAGAAAAGGCGAAGATCCCAAATTCAAAAACC
>JAPMOS010000351.1:0-24844 GCA_027972325.1 Paratrimastix pyriformis | reverse complement strand
CCGCCGTTTTCCAATCTTTCTTCCTCGTGCGGCTTGTGCCTGCGTTCTCTCGTGATCGATGGCATGTTGGGTGGAGGCGAGCATCACAGGATCCTTTGCCCTTCCTGACCTACGGCGAGCCAGCCTCGATGTGGAAGCCCTGGTGTCCCACTTCATGGGCTACCTGAACTTCGACGAGTACGACGCGGGCAAGCATCGTGACGAGCTGCACCGCTTCCACCTGAGCGCCTTCGTCTCCATCGCCGCAGGGCCATCTCGAACGGTCCGCGTCTCCCCCGACTGGCCATACCAGGCTGCAAACTTCACTTCCACCTCCCATGCGCACACACACCCCCCGGCACACCCACACAGATTGACGTGGGCACAAAGCTGAAAAACAATCTATCCGTTTTCGGATCCAAGGAGTCACGGCTCGGCTGTCGGCCTTACGTGATGGCTCACCTCCCCGTCCCTTCGGAGGACGAGTCCACTCGAGCCCGCAGTTCCACCCCGCTTCCCCAGGGCTCTGGCTGTTGCCATGGGCCGGCCTCCGGTCCGCCTTGGCTGGTGGAGGGACTCTGGTGGAAGCCTCTCGTCAACCCTCGCTGACCCTCCCCCTTCTTACCCTCCCCACACGCCACGCACATCGTAGCGCACCTTTGCCATCTCCTGCGTTATTAGCACCATTTGCCAGGCTTCATCGGGGCCCAATGCATTTCGATTGAAGGGCCAAAAATTCGACACCGCCAGAACTTGAAGGTCCCTGATTCAAACACCGCAATCTCCCGAACCACCGCGTCAACCTTTTCCTTTACGATCGCTCTACGGATAATATCCAATCCAGTCCCCACCCCGTCTTTGTTTGGCATTCCAGATCCGTATGGGATCACCATCACACACCTCATGGCTCTCGGGTTCTTCAGCCTTTCGGCGATTCTCCGAAAGAGCTGATCCATTGCCGCCTGTTCATATTCAGGGTTCGCAAAAGCCAAGAGCTCGCTATCCTCAACTACTCTCTCAAGTCCGTCGAACCTTGCTCCAAACACTTCATCCTCCTTCGCTGGAGTGCAGTATTCCTCGTACGTCGGATCCATATTCCCAGGATGACAGAAGAGCATTGAATTTAATCCAAATGCATCCGCCATTACAGTGCTCCATTGGTGCGGCGTGGCCCACGCATTCTCGTCCTTTACGACTCTCTGCCCATCTAGCACCGTTCCATGTGTATACCGCTCATGAAGCCTAACGACCTCTTCCACGAAACCCGTGACCATCTCCTCCCAGCTCTTCCCTTTCTTCAGAGCCCCCTGCCGATACCTCCGAAACAGCTTCCAGAACACCCCCTTTTCCATCATCTTTCCTCGGAATGCTATCAATCCATCGTCTTGCTGTACTGCCCCCACTGCTTGCAGTACTTGCACCTCTTCTGCCTCGACCCGGACTTTCTGCGCCTCCTTCATCCCGGCTATGTCGTCCTCCTCTTCCAACCACTTATCAAGTGCGACTCTCTCAGAAGCCTGCTGTTCCCTGAATCTCTTCTCCCGGGCAGCCCTCATCCCTGGGCACACAAGGATCATGTGCCTGAATGAATCCCTCATTCCCAACGGACATTTCTTTGCCTTTCTTTTTTCCTCTTCACTCTTGAACTCACCCTTGTGCGCCCGTATTTCCGCCCTCACGTTCTCTGTCATATATCTCTGTGTCATTGCCGAATAATACCCTCTCAGGTTGGTCAGCTTGACCAGCCTCTCCCGGTTTTTATCTACATTCTTGGAGCTTCTCTGTATCAACAACATGGCGTTCTTTGGCTTTGTTTCAGCCCCGCTCACTCTGAGCCCCATCTGCCTCTCCTTTATCAGTTGTTTATAGTTGGATTCAACTCTTTCTTCCCCCACTTCTAGCCATACTCCAGCTTTTACCTCCGTTACTGCTACCTCCCCGGCACTATTCTCAGTTCAACACGATTTACGCAGGGCTATGGCCTGCGAAATCACTGCGGTGAATGATGATCTGGACGACGCAACCATTGCTTTTATTGAAAAACATGCTTCTATTCTTGATGAAGAAGATCCATTTCTGTGCTTTATTGACGAGCTCGACGATCATCGAGCTATCTTCCGGAGCATGGACCAGCTGAGCCGTCTTTCCTTCACTTCTACCATGATCCCTGAGTTTGGCAAACTTTTTGGGTATTTGGTGGCCTCTGAGAAGCGCATCCCGTCGACCAAGTTGCTTCAGCGCATCAGTTTGAGCATTCTACGGTCGGCGGGGGGCGATCAATCTCTGTGCTGCCAAAAGCTTGCGCAATTGATTCAATTCATTTGTGGTGCCACCATTTTCAATTTGGAGTCTTCCAGCAAGCCCGTTACTGTATCGCGAGTATCGATGGCGACCCCCGTTCCCGCCCGACCTGTGGCTTCGGTGAACCCGTCCACTGCTTCGCCGCAATCCGGCCTGTGTCCAAAGTCACCGAGCACTGTCAAACAGCCTCCCGGAAAAGTGACCGCACATTGCATCGACCCCTCAGCTGCCCCGCTTCAGCTTGGAGGTGGTACGAGTCGGCCACGTCCGCCATCCCCTGAACCTTCGCCAGCAAAGAAGAAGGACAGGGTTGAGGAGAAGGCTGACAGCAATCCTTTTGCTGTGCGCCCTGCTGTTGCCCACCAGCAGCCCGCGCCGGTCGGGAATCCGTTCGCCAGGGTGCCGCCCCCAGCCCCACTGCATCTGCAGCAGCCCCCACTGCATCTGCACCAGCCCCCACTGCATCTGCACCAGCCCCCACTGCGACTCCCACTGTGGCCCCTGCCCATGCCCCTGCCCCTGCCCCTGCCCCTGCCCCTGCCCATGTTGCCCCTGCCCATGTTGCCCCTGCCCATGCTGCCCCTGCGCTTGTCCCTGCCCCAGCGCAAGGGCTTCTTGCCACGCCGAAGGGAGCCTCGCTCTGCCCCACGGATCTGGGGTTGAAGGGGAGCGGGGCGGCTCGAGTGCCCGCGGGACCGGACGGGCCGCGGAGGCGGGACTTTGGATGGTGGATCCGCCAACAACACGCCCCGATGTTCGTGTTCCGCACCAGTACCAGATGGTACATGGGGACGCGGATGCCCAACGCCCAAGAAGTCCCAATGTAAGGGAATTGTGTTCCTTTCGGTTCAATCTTTTGTCCCGTTGTTCAGTCTTTTCCCTGATTTATCTCCTCGATCCACCCTATTCCTTGGTCCCCTCCCCCCCCGTTCTTTTCTACCTCTCCCTGTCACCATAGCCCCCGCCCCTAGCCCTAGTTGCCCGCAGAATTGCGGGGGACATGGGAGGGACTGGGGGTCATGTTACCCCCCGGCTTCGGCCGGAATCGGGAGTTTTGCATCTCTATGTTGCAAACATGTATGACACACACGGGGGGGGGGGGGGGTGAGCGAGAGCCGGTTTTGGGGATCCTCTGGGAGAAAACTGGTAATGCACGCAGCCCCTCCCCCGAGCCCGATTATTGACCCCCTCCGACGATTTCACCCCCACCCCCTCCTCGAGCATTCGTATAAGATCATTTTTGTTTTTGCAGAAAACCGGACCGGAAAACTGCGGGACGGGGGCGGTGGTGGGGATGGTGGGGTTGGGGGTGTTTTATTCTGGGGGCGCGTGACGCCGGCGATCAACGACGGGGACCAGAGCGCCTCCCGCAGCAGGGAGCGGGGCATCGAAGGTGGCATCGTAAGGCCGCAGCTTGTTGCGCCCGTAGACCTTGGGAATGCCCGGCTTGACCCGATCCTCAAACTCGATGACGTAGGTGCCGTTACGCATGCGTTCCGCCACCCTCCCGGACCAGCAGAACCTGCCAATGCCGGGCCGGCGCCATTTGGCAGGCGGGGCGACCATGACGCGAGTCCCTCCTCGATGGTCTCTTGGTCCTTGTTGCGGCGCCGCTCAATGTAGCCGTACTCGCGGTGCCGGTAGAACGCCACGGCCTCCTTGATTTGGCGCACCTCCGCGGCCGTCAGGTTGGCGAACTTGTCCGGCAGCTGGGCCATGTCGCCCAGTTGTTCGTACTCGGGGAGGTAGAGCGCCATCATCACAACCGGGCGTTGCTGGAAGACCGAAGAAACCGTGGCCGTGTTGTACAGGTGCACGGCGGGCTGCAGGAAGGGTTGCCACGGCAGCTCGCGGTTGGTGGCCGGCACGATACGCATCTTCATCACCCGGTTCTTGATCTTCTTGACGGCGTTCTCGGCCTTCCCATGAGACTGGGGTAGTACGGCCTCGACCGGTGGTGCTCCATGTGGACCCCGGGCAGCAGGTTCTTGTTCCTGAGCGGGTTGATGACTGTGAAGAGCAAATCCGAAACGCACAGAACAGACGCGATCCACTCGGCCACGCGCTGGTTGACGAACTCGGTCGGTCCCATTGTCGGTCACGATCCGGGTGGGGAGCAGATTGGGCTCGTCGCTGGTGAACACACGACTGAGAAGGTCGGTCACCTCCTGCCCGGTGGCCTTCGTCTCCCATGTCGCGGCGGCCCACATGTAGCTCGTGAAGTGGTCCACCAGGACGCAGAACGCGCGAGGCGGCTGGCAGCTCATCTCGAAGCCGCCGCAGTCGAGCTCGACCACCTCGAGGGGCCGGTTGACCACCAAGGCGTGGTACTTGGGATGCTCGTACGTGGGCCGGACGCTCTGGCACTGGCCACACGTCCCGATGATGTCCCGCGCAAGCTGATCCACGCCATGAATGTAGAAGAGGCCCTTCGAGTAGGCAATCAGGGCATCTCGGTTGAGGTGCCCCTGCTGGACATGCAAGCGCCGCAGCAAGCGCACACGGCGGGCAAGCGGGTAGATCACGGGCACCCAGATGGGCCGATCGCGGATCTCGTGGTCGAAGCGGAGCCGCTGCAGAACTCCCCGCTCGACGCGGTACAACCCTTCATTGGCGTGTTTTAGACAGTTCGACCGGTAACTGCGTGATCCTTCCCGAACTGGAAAAATGAGACAAAGGGGGGGCATTGATCATGACCCGAAAAAACCAAAAAACAGACGTTCGATCCCGGCAAGGATTAGATGGATCCCCCGCGCCGTCCGGTCGTAGCTTCCATAATCAGCCACATCACCATCGTCTGCTGCTACATCAACCACGACGTCAATCTCGGCGGCTTCTGCGGGGTCCAGGTCTCCAAGGGCTGGCTCTTCGGCCTCCTCATGTGCCGCCTCGTCACCATCATCACCTCCGAAAAATAACTCCTCCTCAGGAAGCGGTGGAGGGAGGTCGTCAACTTCGATTGGCTCCATATCAGAGGCGCCACAGGAGTGGCTATCACCCTGGTCATGCAGCCCGTCCAGCGAGCACTACTCCCGGTCCCAGACCCCCTCCGGGTCCCGATCCCGCCCCGGTGGCTTGTTGTTCAATCGAGGCAATTTCTCGATGTATCGTGTTTCTTAGAAAAAACAAACCAAAAAAAAAATCAGGATCGAAAGAGGGATTGTATTACAAGTTACGGCAAGTCCTCGATTTCCTCGGGCTGAAGGTCCTCGCCCAAAGCATCCGGACTGAGCGGGTCCAGCAGCGGGTTGAGCTCGTCGGAAGGAGGAGGCCACTGATAAGGCTGATCATCGGGAGCGGGGATGAGGGGGCCCTCTTGGTCGTCTTGAAGCTCGAAGGCCTGCTCTTGTTGTTGTTGCTCGGCGGTGGTGGTCTGCTCGGAGGCCTGCTCTTCTTGTTGAGGCGGGGCAGGTTCTTCTTGAGGGGGGAGCAGAGGAAGATGCAGGTCCCATTCGTCGACAGGGGTGCAACGACGTTGCAAAGCTCCGTCTCGTGGGCTTCGAGGGGCAGGTATGCTTCGTCCTGCCGGTGCACCAGCACCGGAGGCACGTGGCCGATCATGAGGCTCTCCACTGCAGGCGCCCGGTCAATTAGATCAACGCGCGTTCCGGTGGCCTCTGCCGCCAAGAGAGCTGGCCCACAGCCGCAGAAGCAGTCCAACACAGGGCCCGGCCCTCCGTAGCGGCGGAAGAGGTAGACGTAAAGATCGGCCGGCTTGGCGAAGCGGGCCTGCCCCGCCTGGTGCCGCAGGTAGACCGCGTTGGTGCGCGGGTTGGCCCGGGCGTTCATCTCGGCCAACTTCGCACTCGGAGAAGGGCACAGTACATCCCAGCGCCAGTTGACGGGCCCCTCGTGGCCTCGCTGGAAGACCTCGATGGGCAGCTCCACCTCCTCAGGGCGGGGGGCTCCCGGTGAGAGCGACGGCCGGGGGTTGGCCTCCTCGAGGTAATCTGCGCGAAGAAGTGATGAAGAAGGAGCGTCCATTGCTGGGACAAGTTGGCCTCGGTATCCATCACAATGATGGTACCATTGGGGGCAATGAACGAGTCGAGGTACTGGGCCAGGGATCCGTAGTCCGGGGTGGGTCTGTCTCGAGGGTCGTCGGTAATGCCCCAGGGAGCATCCAACACGGCCAAGGTATACAGTGTCTATTGAATGAAACGAGGATGTTAGTGGGGATCCAACAAGTTGGAAACTGCAGACACGGCCGGGATTATCCTTCGCGCGAAACAAGATCGCTTCGGCATCCCCGCAGTAGAACCGGGCCAAGGTTTTCCCATGAGGGATCGTGGCCCTCCGCGGGTGCGGAAAGCAGCTGGGGGCCGGAACGAGGCGCAGCGGACGCGGGCTTGGTGGTGGCCTGGGCGACTGACGCTGCTGCGGTGGCTTGGAGTGTTGTTGCTGGGCCTGGGCCGGGGTCTGGGGTTGAGGCTGAGCCGGCTGGGGCTGAGGCGACGGCTTGGCCTGGGGGGCGGGCTGCGGCGGCTTGGCCTGGGGGCGGGCTGCGGCGGCTTGGCCTGGGGGGCGGGCTGCGGCGGCTTGGCCTGGGGGCGGGCTGCGGCGGCTTGGCCTGGCTGGCTCGGGGCTTGGCTTTGGGCTCGGGCTCGGGCACCGGTTTCGACGAAGGCTGGGCTTCCTCGGTGGCCGACTCCGGTGGGAGTGCGCAGGCCTTGACCTCATACTCGTCATCGGCCTCCGCCGCCTTGGCCTCGGCTTCGGAGGTCGGCTCGGCTTGGGAAAGAAGCGCCTTCAGGGTGGCCCGCTTGGCCGGCTCTGACTTCGGCGGCTCTGGGTGCTCGGAGGCGGCTTCCTCCCGGAGTGCCCGCCTTTCCTCACGTAGTTCCCGGTCGACGGTCTTCAGCATGCGCTTGCTGGCACGGGGGATGTCGTGGTGGCCCATCTCCTCCCAGAGCCGGGCGTACGGGCAGTGCTCGGGCATCAGGTAGTCCTGCATTGCCGGTGGCAGTTGTGCCGCGCACCACCCCAGCCAGTAGCCGAGGACCAACTCGAACTCGGAGAGACGCCGGCCGTCCATGAAGGTGATCTCCTGGGGCATGTTGCCAACGTCCGTCTCGTTGAGGCGCTCGAACGGGCAGCCCAGCTCACCCAGCTCCTCGGAGAAGGCCGGGAGTCGAACCTTGCCCTTGCGGAATGGGAAGGGCCGCACGTTGAGGCAGTTCATGAAGGCAAAGGTCTCGGTCCGGACGAGATGGCACCGCAGGATCTCCCGGGCGGCCTCGTCGGGGGGCAGGTAGAGGACGGGGGTGGTCTCCGGCGGCCACCTCAGCTGCATCGTGGGCCTCGAGCAGCATGAAGGTCTGCTCGGCCTGCCGAATGGGCTTCTTGAGATCGGCCGCTGCAGTAGAGGTGGCCTCAGAACCACTGAACGACCCCTCCAACATGGCGCGAGCAAGCCACCGATTCATCTCCGCATCCCTGGCCTGGCGGGCAGGACGTGTGAGCGGCAGCGTGGAAATGGTTGGTGCATGCGGACCTCAAAGATGCGCCACAGGTTCGTGGCTGACGGCTGTCGCTCAACCGGGAGCTGGGAGAGGGCACACAGCATCTCCAGGGAGAAGCACTCCAGAATCTTCACAAGCTTGGCCGGGGCGTCTTCGCCTTTGGGGAAGTGCAGCTCCTTGAGGGCGGGTTCCAAATGTGTGGCAAAGTCAGGATCCTCACGGATGTAGCGCTTGGGGGCCTGATAAGGGCGGGGAGGTGGGGTGATGATAATCAATAGACGGGAGACGACAGACTTGGAGGGATGCACGCTTGAGGTTCAGCAGGACGTCGAAGGTGCTGCTTCCAAACCGCGCGTCGTGAGTAAGCAGGTTGACCCGATGTTGCAGCTCGAGCATGGCCTCCGGATCGAGAGTGTTGTAAACGGCCACGTCGATGTAGTCCTCCTTCAGGTGCTGTGCAGGGGGAAGAGGTGCGTTGTTATGAGGGCGGAGACAACGTGCAAGAGACCTGCCGGATCTGGGGGTGTAGCTTGTTGAGCTTCTCCACCCTTTGGCGAAGCTCGGTCCGCTGTTCTGCGGTGATCTCGGGCGGCAACTCGGAGACCCGGCGCGGGTCCACGATGATGCGCGCAACCTGGAACCTAGGGGCACGATTAGAGGCCGATCCACCAAAAAAAGAGCATTGTCAGACCGGTGCGAGCCGTCGACCACCTGGTATCGAGCCTCGTCCAGGGCCGACGTTTGGACGATTATGCTGAACAGGACGGCCGCTCCCAGCTTCTCGAACCATTCCACAATTGCTCCGAGGCGCTCGTAGGCAAGGGGCCGGGCGAGGCTCGGGCAGGGGTCGATGGAGCTCAGCAGCACATGGGCCCTCTTGCCGTGGCACTTTTCCGACAGAGAGAGATCGAAGAGCCCCCCCCTAACAACCCGAACAAAGCGAAAGGAATGTGCAGTCAGTAACTTGTTCAAAAAAGGGAAACGATGAAAACAGGTCACGAGTGGTGGGAGGAGGCAGGGTGGCGCGCAAGGTACGCATTGACGATATCAACGACGGACTGCATTACTTGGCGAGCGGGGTGGGAGGAGGGAGGGTGGCGCGCAAGGTACGCATTGACGAGATCAACGACGGACTGCAGTACTTGGCGAGCGGCCTCCGGGGAGAAGTCGTCCGGGTCGGTCGGCCGGGCCCGCTTGCGCTCGGCCTTCGCCTTGGGTTCGGGGGCACGGCCGCCCTCGTCCGACGACGAGGAGGAGATCTCCACTGGGGCCGGGTGCTTGTGCCGGTGCCGCGGCCTGGCGTCCTCCTGGGGGCGTCGTCCGAGCCCTTCGCCTCCGCAGCCTCCTTGGCCTCATGAGGCGGCCCAGGCTTCCGGCGGGCCGGTGGCGGGGGGGCCGGGGCCGCGGCCTTCGCCTCCTTGGCGGCCTCCTTCTTGGACTTGGCGGCCACCGGGGCCGCCTTCTTGCCTTCTTCGGGGGCCTCGCGATCCTTCTTGGGCTTGGCGGCCGCCGGGGCCGCCTTCTTGGGCTTGGGCGGGCTCGGCACATCATCGTCGTCCAGGATTCTGAAATCCAAAAAGAATCAGCTGGGAAGGCCAGAACCCGCTCCGACAGACGGCCGAGCGGCTCCAGTTCCCTTGTCCTTGTGCTCGACGGCGCCAGAGGCGGGCGTCGTCGGACGGGCGGTCAGGGCGGTCGGGGCCTTCGGGGCGGTAGGGGTCGGGGCAGGGGGCGCTCCTGGTGCGGTGTGCGTGGCGGCGGGGGCGGGAGACCTAACAAAGAACAAATTTAGCACCGAGCCGGAGGTGCGATGCAAATACGGACGAGGGCTCCTCGCGTTCGGGCTCGTCCTCCTCCCCACCGATGTCGAGGAGGAGGTCTTTACCGGCGGAATCAGGTGAGGACGGCCGGAAAAGGCCGTCAAAAGTCTGTCGAATCAGCTCCAGATGGTGGGGCGTCATGAGCCCCGCGCCCAACGGCTGGGTGAGGGAGGAGAGGCGTCGACGGAAGCTATGACAACAAGTTTCGGGAAAACGAGGGAGCGAGTAAAAACAAACCAATTGATCGCCTGGTAACCCTCGGCCCATTTCGGGGGGTCCTGGCCGATCGCACCCTCGCAATACTCAATGGCTTCTTGGGGGTGTGGAACTGGTTCCAATCGATCGAGTTCATCTGAAAACGGCAAAAAGGCGCGTTAACAAAGGTTAGAACCCGGGGTAAGGTCCACCTCGCGAGTTGAATGAGAACACCACCACCTCGAAAATTCGATGTCAAAACACCACCTCGAAAAATTCGATTTCTATTGAAAATCCATACCGCCGGTATGGATTTTAGTACCGACAAACATCGCGATACCGGGTTCTGATGATGCAAATCGATGAGTTTCATCGAAAAAACACTTGGGATGATGTCGGAACACCACCTCGAAAAATTCGATTTCTATTGAAAATCCATACCGCCGGTATGGATTTTAGTACCCCCGACAAACATCGCGATACGGGTTCTGATGATGCAAATCGATGAGTTTCATCGAAAAAACACTTGGGATGATGTCAGAACACCACCTCGAAAAATTCGATTTCTATTGAAAATCCATACCGCCGGTATGGATTTTAGTACCGACAAACATCGCGATACCGGTTCTGATGATGCAAATCGATGAGTTTCATCGAAAAACACTTGGGATGATGTCAGAACACCACCTCGAAAAATTCGATTTCTATTGAAAATCCATACCGCCGGTATGGATTTTAGTACCCCCGACAAACATCGCGATACCGGTTCTGATGATGCAAATCGATGAGTTTCATCGAAAAAACACTTGGGATGATGTCGGAACACCACCTCGAAAAATTCGATTTCTATTGAAAATCCATACCGCCGGTATGGATTTTAGTACCGACAAACATCGCGATACCGGTTCTGATGATGCAAATCGATGAGTTTCATCGAAAAAACACTTGGGATGATGTCAGAACACCACCTCGAAAAATTCGATTTCTATTGAAAATCCATACCGCCGGTATGGATTTTAGTACCCCCGACAAACATCGCGATACCGGTTCTGATGATGCAAATCGATGAGTTTCATCGAAAAAACACTTGGGATGATGTCGGAACACCACCTCGAAAAATTCGATTTCTATTGAAAATCCATACCGCCGGTATGGATTTTAGTACCGACAAACATCGCGATACCGGTTCTGATGATGCAAATCGATGAGTTTCATCGAAAAACACTTGGGATGATGTCGGAACACCACCTCGAAAAATTCGATTTCTATTGAAAATCCATACCGCCGGTATGGATTTTAGTACCGACAAACATCGCGATACCGGTTCTGATGATGCAAATCGATGAGTTTCATCGAAAAAACACTTGGGATGATGTCGGAACACCACCTCGAAAAATTCGATTTCTATTGAAAATCCATACCGCCGGTATGGATTTTAGTACCCCCGACAAACATCGCGATACCGGTTCTGATGATGCAAATCGATGAGTTTCATCGAAAAAACACTTGGGATGATGTCGGAACACCACCTCGAAAAATTCGATTTCTATTGAAAATCCATACCGCCGGTATGGATTTTAGTACCGACAAACATCGCGATACCGGTTCTGATGATGCAAATCGATGAGTTTCATCGAAAAACACTTGGGATGATGTCGGAACACCACCTCGAAAAATTCGATTTCTATTGAAAATCCATACCGCCGGTATGGATTTTAGTACCGACAAACATCGCGATACCGGTTCTGATGATGCAAATCGATGAGTTTCATCGAAAAAACACTTGGGATGATGTCGGAACACCACCTCGAAAAATTCGATTTCTATTGAAAATCCATACCGCCGGTATGGATTTTAGTACCCCCGACAAACATCGCGATACCGGTTCTGATGATGCAAATCGATGAGTTTCATCGAAAAAACACTTGGGATGATGTCGGAACACCACCTCGAAAAATTCGATTTCTATTGAAAATCCATACCGCCGGTATGGATTTTAGTACCGACAAACATCGCGATACCGGTTCTGATGATGCAAATCGATGAGTTTCATCGAAAAACACTTGGGATGATGTCGGAACACCACCTCGAAAAATTCGATTTCTATTGAAAATCCATACCGCCGGTATGGATTTTAGTACCGACAAACATCGCGATACCGGTTCTGATGATGCAAATCGATGAGTTTCATCGAAAAAACACTTGGGATGATGTCGGAACACCACCTCGAAAAATTCGATTTCTATTGAAAATCCATACCGCCGGTATGGATTTTAGTACCGACAAACATCGCGATACCGGTTCTGATGATGCAAATCGATGAGTTTCATCGAAAAACACTTGGGATGATGTCGGAACACCACCTCGAAAAATTCGATTTCTATTGAAAATCCATACCGCCGGTATGGATTTTAGTACCGACAAACATCGCGATACCGGTTCTGATGATGCAAATCGATGAGTTTCATCGAAAAACACTTGGGATGATGTCAGAACACCACCTCGAAAAATTCGATTTCTATTGAAAATCCATACCGCCGGTATGGATTTTAGTACCCCCGACAAACATCGCGATACCGGTTCTGATGATGCAAATCGATGAGTTTCATCGAAAAAACACTTGGGATGATGTCGGAACACCACCTCGAAAAATTCGATTTCTATTGAAAATCCATACCGCCGGTATGGATTTTAGTACCGACAAACATCGCGATACCGGTTCTGATGATGCAAATCGATGAGTTTCATCGAAAAACACTTGGGATGATGTCGGAACACCACCTCGAAAAATTCGATTTCTATTGAAAATCCATACCGCCGGTATGGATTTTAGTACCGACAAACATCGCGATACCGGTTCTGATGATGCAAATCGATGAGTTTCATCGAAAAAACACTTGGGATGATGTCGGAACACCACCTCGAAAAATTCGATTTCTATTGAAAATCCATACCGCCGGTATGGATTTTAGTACCGACAAACATCGCGATACCGGTTCTGATGATGCAAATCGATGAGTTTCATCGAAAAACACTTGGGATGATGTCGGAACACCACCTCGAAAAATTCGATTTCTATTGAAAATCCATACCGCCGGTATGGATTTTAGTACCGACAAACATCGCGATACCGGTTCTGATGATGCAAATCGATGAGTTTCATCGAAAAACACTTGGGATGATGTCGGAACACCACCTCGAAAAATTCGATTTCTATTGAAAATCCATACCGCCGGTATGGATTTTAGTACCGACAAACATCGCGATACCGGTTCTGATGATGCAAATCGATGAGTTTCATCGAAAAACACTTGGGATGATGTCGGAACACCACCTCGAAAAATTCGATTTCTATTGAAAATCCATACCGCCGGTATGGATTTTAGTACCGACAAACATCGCGATACCGGTTCTGATGATGCAAATCGATGAGTTTCATCGAAAAACACTTGGGATGATGTCGGAACACCACCTCGAAAAATTCGATTTCTATTGAAAATCCATACCGCCGGTATGGATTTTAGTACCGACAAACATCGCGATACCGGTTCTGATGATGCAAATCGATGAGTTTCATCGAAAAACACTTGGGATGATGTCGGAACACCACCTCGAAAAATTCGATTTCTATTGAAAATCCATACCGCCGGTATGGATTTTAGTACCGACAAACATCGCGATACCGGTTCTGATGATGCAAATCGATGAGTTTCATCGAAAAACACTTGGGATGATGTCAGAACACCACCTCGAAAAATTCGATTTCTATTGAAAATCCATACCGCCGGTATGGATTTTAGTACCGACAAACATCGCGATACCGGTTCTGATGATGCAAATCGATGAGTTTCATCGAAAAACACTTGGGATGATGTCGGAACACCACCTCGAAAAATTCGATTTCTATTGAAAATCCATACCGCCGGTATGGATTTTAGTACCGACAAACATCGCGATACCGGTTCTGATGATGCAAATCGATGAGTTTCATCGAAAAACACTTGGGATGATGTCGGAACACCACCTCGAAAAATTCGATTTCTATTGAAAATCCATACCGCCGGTATGGATTTTAGTACCGACAAACATCGCGATACCGGTTCTGATGATGCAAATCGATGAGTTTCATCGAAAAACACTTGGGATGATGTCGGAACACCACCTCGAAAAATTCGATTTCTATTGAAAATCCATACCGCCGGTATGGATTTTAGTACCGACAAACATCGCGATACCGGTTCTGATGATGCAAATCGATGAGTTTCATCGAAAAACACTTGGGATGATGTCGGAACACCACCTCGAAAAATTCGATTTCTATTGAAAATCCATACCGCCGGTATGGATTTTAGTACCGACAAACATCGCGATACCGGTTCTGATGATGCAAATCGATGAGTTTCATCGAAAAAACACTTGGGATGATGTCGGAACACCACCTCGAAAAATTCGATTTCTATTGAAAATCCATACCGCCGGTATGGATTTTAGTACCGACAAACATCGCGATACCGGTTCTGATGATGCAAATCGATGAGTTTCATCGAAAAACACTTGGGATGATGTCAGAACACCACCTCGAAAAATTCGATTTCTATTGAAAATCCATACCGCCGGTATGGATTTTAGTACCGACAAACATCGCGATACCGGTTCTGATGATGCAAATCGATGAGTTTCATCGAAAAACACTTGGGATGATGTCGGAACACCACCTCGAAAAATTCGATTTCTATTGAAAATCCATACCGCCGGTATGGATTTTAGTACCGACAAACATCGCGATACCGGTTCTGATGATGCAAATCGATGAGTTTCATCGAAAAACACTTGGGATGATGTCAGAACACCACCTCGAAAAATTCGATTTCTATTGAAAATCCATACCGCCGGTATGGATTTTAGTACCGACAAACATCGCGATACCGGTTCTGATGATGCAAATCGATGAGTTTCATCGAAAAACACTTGGGATGATGTCGGAACACCACCTCGAAAAATTCGATTTCCTCGAATGGCCTCGCGGTTCCTCCTCCAGTATCCCGCATGATCGCGAGTCGGGTAACAATGGCCGATGCGCGTCTCACGAAGTTCCTGGGTGCTCGCGGGCATTTTGGCGGGAAAAGTGGCCCCAGGTTAGAGCCACTAAACCATCAAATTTGTGAAAATCCATACCGGCGGTATGGTTTTCAAAATCGAAAACCGGTGATGTCGGCGTTTCGATTCATGGTATGGATGTTGTCGACAAACATCGATACCTTTGAATAATCGGGATGGTCGATTTCTTTGTCATACCGGCGGTATGGTTTCAAAAATGATTTCTGACATCATAGTTTCATGCGATCAGAACACCACCTCGAAAATTCGATTTCTATTAAAATCCATACCGCCGGTATGGATTTCCGAGAGTTTTCGATGTGGGATGGAACATCATCGAATCTATTGAAAATCCATACCGCCGGTATGGATTTTAATAGAATCGGTCGACATCATCTGTTTTTCGATGAAACCAGGATCATCGAACCGGTATTCGAGGAAAATACCGGCGGTGTGATTTTGAGTGTCATCCCATCGACCCAATATCACGATGTGTCTGCATCCATACCGGCGGTATGGAGGGAGGCCAACGCGCCAGCCAGGAACACGAGGCGACCGAACAGGAACAAGAGGAGATCCAACATGCCAGCCAAGATGCCGATCAACATCACCCAGTCGTCTTCATTCCATCAGCCGAGCATTCTTCCAGCAGCGAACATGCGCGGGCGAGCGTGCTACCCGAGCCGCCCACCGCCGAGCCCGAGGCCCTGAGCCTGAGCAGACCACCGTGCCAGAGCAGACCACCGAGCCCGTGCCTGAGCAGACCACCATCGAACCTTTGGAGACCACCACAACTGAACCCGAGGTGACTACCTCCGACCCTGTGCAGGCCACCACCACCGAACCCGCAGAACCCTCAGAACCCGAACCGGCGCAGTCCGAACTACAGCAAACCGGCACAGAACCGGAAGCCGCCGAGCAGTCCGTCCCTGGTGAACCCGAGCAGCTCGCCGAACCCGAGCAGCCCGCCGAACCTGAGCTTACCCCCGAACCCGAGCAGACCGCAGCCCCTCCTCCGACGCCCTCAAAGCAGCCCCCCCAACGCCGGACCGCCCCTCCGTCGTCGTCGCTTGCCCCTCCTCCGAAACCGAGGGCGGGTTCGCCTCCCAAGAAACTGCCCGACTCCATCCCGCCCAAGACGCCAGCACAGGCCCCCCGGCTATCAAGAGGTCCGCTCCCGTTCCCCGACATCGATCCTGGCAACCCAGCGTTCACCGCCGCCGCCGGCTGCTGGTTCAATCGTTGCTCTCAAGACGCCTCCGCCTCCGGCATCCGTGCCTTCCAGAACCCCACGTGCAGCCCCTGTCGCGTCCTCCGCCTCACGTGCAGCCCCGGTCACCGCCACGAGCACTACTGCCACGCCTCCAGCAGTGGCTCCGGGTCGGGCTTCCGTGCCTCCCAGAAGCCCACGTGCAGCCCCGGTCACCGCCACGAGCACTACTGCCACGCCTCCAGCAGTGGCTCCGGGTCGGGCTTCCGTGCCTCCCAGAACCCCACGTGCAGCCCCGGTCACCGCCACGAGCACGACTGCAAAGCCTCCAGCAGTGGCTCCGGATCGAGCTTCCGTGCCTCCCAGAACGCCCCGCACCGCCACGAGTTCCACGTCATCAGTCCCTCCCACAACTTCGAGTCCTCATCAGCCTCTGTCGTCGTCGAACACCGCCCCCCCGCCCCTCAATCGGTCTGTTTTTCTGTTTTACCTCTTGTGGGTTCCTTAAAACCTCTCCTCCAGGATCTACCTCGTCTGGCAATCGGAGACAAAGGAAGTGTTGAAACTCACTCGACAGGCATTTTACGAACGGATGGGAACGCACTTTCCCCTTCTACGTAAAGGAGGTTTTTCATGACCGTTCCATGTTGGAACTCACTGACTACTACGGAGAACAGTTCCCCAAGGTATTCCAGGCTTGCGAACGTGAATACCTCGCTCTCTCCGAAGACGAACGGAAGACCTATGACTGGTCGATTCAGTGCCACAAGTTCCGCACCAACACCTGCTACCGCGAGATTCCGGCCCATTGGGACTGTCTCTTCAAGTTCACTGGGAACGCATAAACAACCCGAGACTTTTTTTGTCTCTATCTCCGCCACCTTCTTCCCGCTTTCCATGTGTCCTTGTTTTTTTGAAAAGAGTGGCTATTACCCCCTGGAGCCTCGTCGCATCGAGAAGACCGTTGATCTATTGTTCGACCATAACTTTTATCTTGTGCGGAACCCGTCAGCGTGGGTCCGTTCACCGAGAAGAGCGTGTGCCAGCCGTAGTTCGTCCTACAAGGGGAACAAAACAGAGATGGCGTGAGAAATAGTGCTTTCCTTGTGTCTGATTTTGAACTTCCTGGTTTTGAAAAGAGTGGCTGTTACCCCTGGAGTATCCCGCATGGAAACCGCCAAAATGCAGAGGAAGCACGCAAGTCATGCCATGCTTAGCAGACGGACTCGGTCTCGCCAGGTGATCATTCTCGTCGAGGACGTTCCCGAGTCCCTTCCTGAGCCCCTTCCTGAGCCCCTTCCTGAGTCCCTTCCTGAGCCCCTTCCTGAGTCCCTTCCTGAGCCCCTTCCTGAGCCCCTTCCTGAGCCCCTTCCTGAGCCCCTTCCTGAGCCCCTTCCAGAGCCCCTTCCAGAGCCCCTTCCTGAGCCCCTTCCTGAGCCCCTTCCTGAGCCCCTTCCTGAGCCCCTTCCTGAGCCCCTTCCTGAGCCCCTTCCTGAGCCCCTTCCTGAGCCCCTTCCTGAGCCCCTTCCTGAGCCCCTTCCTGAGCCCCTTCCTGAGCCCCTTCCCGGCATGATGCCACGACAAGCCCCCGGCTACGAAGTCCGCTGCTCCCCGCTCCTCAATCGGTCTGTTTACTGTTTTCCCTGATGTGTTGTGGGTTTCTCATGCCTCTCCTCCAGGACCTACGACTTCTTTCAACCGGAGGACAAGACCGAGGTGCACCTAAGCCGACAGGCTTTTACGAACGGATCTTCCCCAAGCTGCTGGCAAGTTGGTTCCCGAACACGAATCATCTGAATCCCGGCCTCATCGTCCCCGTTCACTTTTTGAAGCCGTTGACTGAGTACCATTTCTCCGCTCCCATCTGTGTTGAGTTGCACAAGGTACTCACCCGGATGGTTCTCGCTTTCGGTGGCGTCCTTTTTCCTTGACCAGCGGACGCTGTTCTGATACGTCGCAGACCTACAGGGGCCTGTCAGCAAGAGCCTTGCTCATTACCCTGCTCCTTGATTCCGAGGCTGCATTCGACATCGACCACCCCGTCGAGGGCCCGATGAGGCTCGATGAGATCGTCCTCTGGGAACGCTCTTACCCCTTCTACCTCAGGGGTTCTTCGTGACCGTTCCCTGTTGGAGCGCACTGACTACTACGGAGAACAGTTCCCCAAGGTATTCCTGGCCTGCGAACGTGAATACCTCTCTCTCTCCGCGGACGAACGGAAGACCTATGACTGGTCGATTCAGTGCCACAAGTTCCGCACCAGCACCTGCTCGCGCGAGCTTCCTACCCTTTGGGACTTCCTCTTAACTGGGCCCCTTCCTCTGCCCCTTCCTGTCCTTGTGGCTGAGCCCGAACCCGTGCCGGAATCCGTGCCCCTTCCCGAGAACGTGCCGGTAGCCGATGATGACGAAGATGAATGGTTTGCCGGCGATAAATTCGGATGACGACACTGGCAACAACGACTACAACGCCAACCCCCAAGGCGAAGACGAAGACGAAGACGAGTAATGAATCTGGTTCTCTTTTTGATCCGAAATTAGAGGCTCGACGTTTTCTCTCGAAAAAAGGAGGAGGAAGTGCGTCAGGGTGAAGCAAGGTGAAAGTGAAGCAAGGAGGATTTGGGAGGGTCTGTTCATGAAAACCCGCGGGCCCTCACTACAGACAGGCCGAGTGGGGAGGGTCTGTCCACGAAAACCCGGAGGCCAGAGCGTCGGGCTTTTTTCTATAGAAATCTCAATGTCTATAGCGTCCACAGAAACCCTGGAACACCCCCTTTGTCGTTCCCGCCGACCGCCTTGCCCCAACACCAACCAACCCCGCCACACCACCCGAGCCGACCCTTCCCACCCCTGCCACCACCATTGCCACTTCCACCACCATTGCCACTTCCACCACCATTGCCACAGCCACTGCCACTGCCCCAGCTGACCCCATCACCACCACCCCTGCGGCCACTCGTCCCCCAACCTCCAGGGCCACCACCACCGCCAAGCAGCCCCTCCACCCGCTGGCTACCGCCGCTTTGAAGGAAGGTGAGTACCTTGTTGAGGAAGTCTTCGAGCACGATCTCCGTGATGGCCACCTTTGGTTCCGCGTGAAGTGGGTTGACTACCCCGCCGGAGTCGATGAGTGGGTGGCATACAGGGACTGCCGCTGGGCCCCGGCCGTCAAAGCCTACGTTAAGGCCAACAACCTTCACCCCACCCTGCGTCCCCCTCAGCGCCACCGCCGCAAAGGGAATGCCCGCTAATTCTCGTCTTTGACCCCTCCACCCTACCCCACCATCTTCCATTCCACACTCCACTTTCCAGTTTTCCGCTCCAACCCCCGCTTTTTATGGAGAGTCAGTGTTGTGAGATAGCCTTCTCCTCCCCGGTACCCAAGATATCCGAGTTCGACCCCGAACTACCACTTCCCCCTTTTCCCATCTCCCGACCGGTTCCTGCAACATTTTTCCAGTTAGAAAAACAGCTTGAAAAAAAATCCCCATTCGTTTTATTCGGTGCCCGTGCAGCGGGCTTTGGGGGAAGTCTGATCAGACCAGTGTGACCGACCCTCGCGGGCCGCCACACGGCCTGCTCCCCGGCCCAGAGGGTGGTCTTGGGCCGTTTCGATGCCTCCCTTCGCCTCCTCGTCAAGGAGAAGCTTGGCCTCCCGCTCCTGCCTGCGGGGCAGCCCCCCTCCTTGTTCGATGACGTGATCTCATTGCCTCCTTCGGAGGGTGGGCTGGGCCTCCCCCCTCTGTGTGACTCACAGGAGGCCATGCAGGTCGGGGGCCTCATCTCGCTCTTCAACGCCGTCGAGGACCTTTCACCTCGGCTGTCGACGCTTCTTGCCGGGATCGCCAAGCTGGAAGGACCCAGCTTCGTGGGGGACTCCCTCCGCACCGCTGCCAAGAGTTTCTCGATTCGTCGGGAGGCTCCGGCCAAACCTTGCGCGGCTCTGCCGCGTTTTTGTGGTGCAGATGGGAAGACCCTGCGAGGCCAGGTTCAGCACAGTCTTCTGGCGGATCGGCACAAGGCTGCGGCCGCCAAGGCTCTTGCGCGCCTCCCCCCCGGGCCGGCTCGCAACATGAGGCTCTCTTCGGTGAACCCCGCTACCACTGCCCTCCTCGCCGCCTTTCCCTCGAATCTCCTCAGGCTCTCGGATGCAGACTTCACAGCCCTGGTCATGCGCCTGGCCGGAGCCGCCTGCGCTCCCTCCATCCATGCCATCTTCTCGGGCCCCTTCGGACCTGAGAAGTGCCCCGTCTGCAAGAAGGACATCGCTCAGGGCCACGAGCGCCTCTGCAAGTGTGCTCGCAACCTCTACTACAAGCGCCACAACAACGTGCGATCCATCCTGGTGTCCCTCCTGCACACCACGCCCGGCTGCATCGTCCGGGCCGAGCAATCCTTGGACTACGGCCCCAAGCTGCCGCCGTGGGACCCGTCCCGCGCGTGCCCCAAGGCGAAGGTGCGCCGCCCCGACATCTCCTTCACCTTCGTCTCCGGAGGGGTGCACTACCTCGACCTGGTAGTGGCCGAGCCCCTGGCCGTCTCCCACTCCGCCGCCGCTGCCCGAGGGGACGTGCCGAGCCAGGCCGAGGCACAGAAGGAGACCGAGTACAAGGAATGGTGCGCGAAGAACCCGGGCAACCTCTGGCCCTTCGGCATCACGGTGGTCGCTCAGCTTGGCCCCAAGGCCGAGAAGTTCTTCCACCTGGTGGGTGAGGCGCACCGCAAGGCCGAGCGGACCTTCAACCGCTCCTTCTGGCTGGCTCGCATTGCTGCCACGCTGGCCCGCTGGGGTGCGGCGCTCGAGGAGACCTGGGCCCAGGCCGCCACCGCCCACCACAAGAGCACGGGCCTGGCATGCTTCAACGTGGCTCTCGACCAGTACAAGATGGAGAGCGACCCCAACGCCAAGATGGGCTAAAACGGTGAGTGGGGTAAAATCCTTTCTTTTTGTCCCTTTTCTTGAAATGAATCCTCTTCTTTTCCTTTTGTATCGTCTCCTCTTCCTCTCTTTCTTCTTTCCCTCCCCCCTTTCATCGTTCTTCTCCGGCAATTGCCCCATTGTCCCCGGGCCAACACGTTTTTTCCCCGTTTGGTTGATCCGGTACAGCTTGATCAACCAGTCCCTATGGAATCAACCAGTGTGAATATCGCATCGGTTACAGTGTCACGATCCCAGGGGAGGAGGAAAACTCATGCTATTTGCAGAGGATGGAGCAGCGGGATTGAGGTTGCCGTGAATTCTGATCTTGCTGTGAGTTCGAGGAGGGCCAACGGTCAAGACCCCATCAACACTTTCCAAACGTTTCTCCAGGAAAGCTCTCAGACAAAAGTTTGAAAACGTTTCAGGATCCCTCGGGGCGTTTCCGAATGCGAGCGAATAGACTATGTTACCCGTCCACCTCATGCAGCTTCCTCTCAGTCAGGCAGTCTCGCTTCCGGGGCCTCTCAGCGCAGAAACATTTTACGGCAACCCTCTTCCTGCTGCTCCACAGTCGTTACCTTCTCCCATTTTTATTTCCCCGTCCCCGTCCCCAAGAACGTCTTCCCCTTCGGCCACCCCCGCCAGCTCGGTTTCCTTCGCACCCGGCTCCCTTCCGATCTCAGCGGATCTCATTGCCCGGGAGATTGCACCTTTTCTCAGTGTGGCGCGCGAGAAGCCGAACCATGATCAGTCCGCACACCCCGTCACGCCGATCTTGTTGCCCGGTTCCTGCCTGTTTTGACCGAAAAGCTTTCACTGTTCAACTGTCCGGATCTGACGTGCGCTGCTGAGACCACCACGGTGTGGGCTGGCTTGGATCATCTCCCCCAACGAAAGGAGGACCCCTGGGGCCACCCCTCTTTTGGCATTTCACCTGCAAGCAAGTCGGACTTGTGCTATTTGTTCAAAGGCTTTCCTTTGATCCACTGTGAAGTGCAATCTCATCCCCATCTCCTTGGTCTGCGGATTTCTCTTGCGTTCCGCCACTCACCGTCTTTTTTTTTTACCCTACCGTTAGATTGCCTGGAACAACTCATCGCATGCGTTTGTATGGCATCATATGGGTTATTCTGCCTCTTCGACTGTGATCCTCCGGCGCTCAATATTCCAGCGTTCTTTGTCCCGAGACATTCCGACACATATGTGATCTTGTGGTTTGAATTATCCCTGCAGGTCTGCACGTTTCGCACTGGTTTCTTGATCATCTTTTGGGCACCCGTAGAGGGAGCCTGCAGCTCCAGACTTCCCGCCCTTGGTCAGACTGGCCCTCAACTTTCTCCGTGTTGAGGGCCCCTACCAGTGGCACAGCGATGCACCCTGGGATGCAGTATGTCAGGCTGTGCGAGCTCTCATCGACCACTGTGTCGTCAACCCCGCTGAAGTCCGGCGGCGAATCGTCCCGACTTGGGTTGTGGCTCAGTATCTCAAGGACCGCCCCGACCAGAAAGTCGACGAGCCGAGGGATTGCGTTAACCGTTTTCGAAATTTATACAGGTCCACCCCTCCCCCCTCCCTCCCCTCCTCCCCTCCTCCCTCCCCCCCCTCCCCTCCCTCCCTCCTCCCCCCCTCCCTCCCCCCTCCCTCCCCTCCTCCCCCCTCCCTCCCTCCTCCCCCTCCTCCCTCCCTCCCTCCCTCCTCCTCCCTCCTCCCTCCCTCCCCTCCCTCCCTCCCTCCCTCCCCTCCTCACTCTCCCCTCAACATCGTCCTTCTTCCTTCTGCCTGTCGGCGTACTTCGATCACGTCCTCCACGAGCTTCTTTTGCATGTACCCAGATACAACGAGACCCACACGACGGCGTGCAAGGTTGGTTGGTGATTGGTTGGTTGGTTGACTGTTGATGAGTCTTCTTGTGTTTTCCTCAGATTTCCTTTTTCGATCATAAGTATGATCTCGTCCGGATGCCCCTGCTGGGCGTCCCGCTCTGCAAAGCGCTTTGCCTGGCACGGCAGCCCGGCGTCCCACGACCACCTTGGGACGACATTGCCCGGCTTCTGGTGGAACGAGTGGCCGACCTGCTCAAACATGACTTTTGTCCGATCTTCGTTGATGCTCGTCTATACCCTTTTTTCCGCTTAGGCCACGGAGATTTGCGGCCAGGCAACGTTTTGGTAACAATCAGGCCCGAACTTCGCGTCGATCTCATCGACTTTGAACGTTGCGTGCCCGCGAGCAGCACCTACCGCCAGACCTACTGCGTTGACGCATACAACCCGATCGCGGAGCCAGGCATGACGCAGGCTGGAGCGTCCATTCAGCAGCTCCTCTGCCTCCTCCGGCAGATTCCGGGCGACGGCGCAGCGGCCATTGTTGCAAATCTCAAGCAGAAGGATTCGCTCCGCTTTGGCCCGTCGGCGGCCCACGCGCATCTGTCCTTCGCCATTGCCGGGTGATGGCATGGAGGCAGGCCACCACGTTGAGAGTCGTATCGTGGGCATCCGACTTCATCCGCCCTCGGCCAGCACGCCGCTTGTCATTCTCCCCTGCAGAACTGCATCCCTGTGCTCAAGGCCCCCTCGATCCTGGGATGATGTACTTTCCGCAGGCCGTCTCATCGCAGCCCTACACTGGCGCGGCGCAGGCCCCCACCTCTTTCGCTATCTGTTTTTGACTCGGGTTGCACGAAAAAGCTTTTTTTTCATTCTCCGGTTTCTTTTCTTCTTCTTTTCTCTGCCCAAGAAAGACCGCGGTTACGGATCGATCGATGGGACTGGTTTCGTTATCCTGGGAGCGGGAATCCGAAAAAATCGATGCCGGCTCAAAATAAAGATCCAAGTGAGGTGACAACGGAACGGTGGGCCACGAAGGTCGGAGGTCCCTGGGCACGCGGGGGTGGTGTGCTCAAGATTGTGGATGAGGGAGAAAGTGTTCAGAGGGTCGTGTTCTCTGTCAGCATCCAATCATCATCAAATCATCATCCCAGTCATCATCATCCAATCATCATCTTCATCCAATCATCATCATCGTCGTCGTCGTCGTCGTCATCATCATCATCATCATCATCATCATCATCACAGTCATCATCATCATCATCATCATCATCATCATCATCATCATCATCATCATCATCCATCATCATCATCATCCATCATCATCATCATCATCATCATCACATCATCATCATCATCATCATCATCATCATCATCATCATCATCCAGTCATCATCATCATCATCAATCATCCAATCATCCAATCATCATCCAATCATCCAATCATCCAATCATCATCATCATCATCATCATCATCATCATCATCATCATCATCATCATCATCATCAGTCATCATCATCATCATCATCATCATCATCATCATCATCATCATCATCATCACCATCATCATCATCATCATCATCATCATCATCATCATCATCATCCATCATCATCATCATCATCATCATCATCATCATCATCAATCATCATCATCAATCATCATCATCATCATCATCATCATCATCATCATCATCATCATCATCATCATCATCATCATCATCATCATCATCATCATCATCATCATCATCATCATCATCATCATCATCATCACATCTCAATCATCATCATCATCCAATCCCCATCATCATCATCATCATCATCATCATCATCATCATCCCATCATCATCATCATCATCATCATCTCATCATCATCATCATCATCATCATCATCCAATCATCATCATCATCATCATCATCATCATCATCATCATCATCATCATCATCCAATCATCATCATCATCATCATCATCCAATCATCATCATCACATCATCATCATCATCATCATCATCATCATCATCATCATCATCATTCCA
>JAPMOS010000350.1:0-24896 GCA_027972325.1 Paratrimastix pyriformis | reverse complement strand
CCGTGTTGGATGCTCCTGGGCATTACCGACGACCCTCGAGACAGACCTACCCGGACTACGGACTGGTCCAGTACCTCGACTCGTTCATTGCCCCCAACGGTACCATCATCGTGATGGATACCGAGGCCAACCTGTCCCAGCAATGGACGCCGGCTCGAGTGCTTCAATTTCGTGAGCGATCACCGAATTCGTGCCATCTGGGGAAGTCCGTGATTCATTCCCTTCACGATGCAATTGGTTTTTAACTTGTCCTTCTTCATCACTTCTTCGCAGATTACCTCGAGGAGGCCAACCCCGGCCGTCGCTCACCGGGAGCCCCCGCCCTGAGGAGGTGGAGCTGCCCATCGAGGTTTTCCAGCGAGGCCACGAGCGGCCCGTCAACTGGCGCTGGGATGTACTGTGCCCCTTCTCCGAGTGCGAAGTTGGCCCCGGGGTCGAGTTGACCTTCGTTTGAATTTCTCCGCAGAAGATGGCTGATTCTGAATCTGTGACTATGTCTGATGCTGAGAAGGGAGGCGGCTGCGCAAGAGGCTCGTGCGCAACAACACAAGCGGGCGAAGAGTGCGGCGGAGGCGGCGGCTCCTGCAAGGATGAGGCCCGAGCAAGGTCTGGATGCCGCAGACAAAGCGCCCTGAGTTGGGGCCGGCGGCTTGGAGTGATCCCTGACGATCTTTTGATGCAGGTACTGTTCCCGGAAGGAATTGTTCCAGGGTTTCTGTGGACGCTATAGACATTGAGATTTCTATAGAAAAGCCCGACGCTCTGGCCTCCGGGTTTCGTGGACAGACCCTCCCCACTCGGCCTGTCTGTAGTGAGGGCCCGCGGGTTTTCATGAACAGACCCTCCCAAATCCTCCTTGCTTCACTTTCACCTTGCTTCACCCTGACGCACTTCCTCCTCCTTTTTTCGGATCAAAAGAGAACCAGATTCATTACTCGTCTTCGTCTTCGTCTTCGCCTTGGGGTTGGCGTTGTAGTCGTTGTTGCCAGTGTCGTCATCCGAATTTATCGCCGGCAAACCATTCATCTTCGTCATCATCGGCTACCGGCACGTTCTCGGGAAGGGGCACGGATTCCGGCACGGGTTCGGGCTCAGCCACAAGGACAGGAACGGGCAGAGGAAGGGGCCCAGTTAAGAGGAAGTCCCAAGGGTAGGAAGCTCGCGCGAGCAGGTGCTGGTGCGGAACTTGTGGCACTGAATCGACCAGTCATAGGTCTTCCGTTCGTCCGCGGAGAGAGAGAGGTATTCACGTTCGCAGGCCAGGAATACCTTGGGGAACTGTTCTCCGTAGTAGGCAGTGCTCCAACAGGGAACGGTCACGAAGAACCCCTGAGGTAGAAGGGGTAAGAGCGTTCCAGAGGACGATCTCATCGAATGCAGCCTCGGAATCAAGGAGCAGGGTAATGAGCAAGGCTCTTGCTGACAGGCCCCTGTAGGTCTGCGACGTATCAGAACAGCGTCCGCTGGTCAAGGAAAAAGGACGCCACCGAAAGCGAGAACCATCCGGGTGAGTACCCAGCAACTCAACACAGATGGGAGCGGAGAAATGGTACTCAGTCAACGGCTTCAAAAGTGAACGGGGACGATGAGGGATTCAGATGATTCGTGTTCGGGAACCAACTTGCCAGCAGCTTGGGAAGATCCGTTCGTAAAAGCCTGTCGGCTTAGGTGCACTTCGGTCTTGTCCTCCGGTTGAAAGAAGTCGTAGGTCCTGGAGGAGAGGCATGAGAAACCCACAACACATCAGGGAAAACAGTAAACAGACCGATTGAGGAGCGGGGGAGCAGCGGACTTCGTAGGCGGGGGCTTGTCATGCCGGGAAGGCCAGGAAGGGCTCAGGAAGGCCTGTGCTCAGAAGGGCTCAGAAGGGCTCAGGAAGGCCAGGAAGGAAGGCCTGGAAGGCCTGGGCTCAGGAAGGCCAGAAAGGCTCAGGAAGGGCTCAGGAAGGGACTCAGAAGGGGCTCAGGAAGGGCTCAGGAAGGCCTGGGAAGGGCCCAGAAGGCTCAGGAAGGGGCTCAGGAAGGGGCTCAGGAAGGCTCAGGAAGGGGCTCAGGAAGGGCTCAGAAGGGCTCAGGAAGGCTCAGAAGGCCTGGAAGGGGCTCAGAAGGCCCAGGAAGGCCTGGAAGGCTCAGGAAGGGGACTCGGAAGGGACTCGGGAACGTCCTCGACGAGAATGATCACCTGGCGAGACCGAGTCCGTCTGCTAAGCATGGCATGACTTGCGTGCTTCCTCTGCATTTTGGCGGTTTCCATGCGGGATACTCCAGGGGGTAACAGCCACTCTTTTCAAAACCAGGAAGTTCAAAATCAGACACAAGGAAAGCACTATTTCACGCCATCTCTGTTTTGTTCACCTTGTAGGACGAACTACGGCTGGCACACGCTCTTCTCGGTGAATGGATCCACGCTGACGGGTTCCGCACAAGATAAAAGTTTTGGTAACAATAGATCAACGAAGGTCTCGATGCGACTAGGCTCCAGGGGTAATAGCCACTCTTTCAAAAACAGGGACACATGGAAAGCGGAAGAAGGTGGCGGAGAGAGATAGAGACAAAAAGTCTCGGGTTGTTTATGCGCTCCCAGTGAACTTGAAGAGACAGTCCCAATGGGCCGGAATCTCGCGGTGGCAGGTGTTGGTGCGGAACTTGTGGCACTGAATCGACCAGTCATAGGTCTTCCGTTCGTCTTCGGAGAGAGCGGTATTCACGTTCGCAAGCCTGGAATACCTTGGGGAACTGTTCTCCGTAGTCAGTGAGTTCCAACATGGAACGGTCATGAAAAACCTCCTTGACGTAGAAGGGGAAAGTGCGTTCCCAGAGGGCAAGCTCTTCCAGCCTCATGTGGCCATCGACGGCACGGTCGACGCCGAATGCAGCCTCGGAATCCAGACACACAAGAATCATCAAGGCTCTTGAAGTCAGGAACTGGTAGGTCTTCTCGATATCAGCACTTTGACCGCAGGTCATCGAAAACAGGATTTTCCCGAAGGTGAGTCCCAACCGGTTAAGTACCTTGTGCAACTCAACACAGATGGCACCGGAGAGTCGGTACTCAGCCATGGTCTCGAAAAAATGAACAGGGACGATGAGACCGCGATTCAGATGGTTTGTGCTCGGGAACCAACTTGCCAGCAGCTTGGGAAAGATCCGTTCGTAAAATGCCTGTCGAGTGAGTTTCAACACTTCCTTTGTCTCCGATTGCCAGACGAGGTAGATCCTGGAGGAGAGGTTTTAAGGAACCCACAAGAGGTAAACAGAAAAACAGACCGATTGAGGGGCGGGGGGGCGGTGTTCGACGACGACAGAGGCGGAGGACTCGAAGTTGTGGGAGGGACTGACGTGGAACTCGTGGCGGTGCGGGGCGTTCTGGGAGGCACGGAAGCTCGATCCGGAGCCACTGCTGGAGGCTTTGCAGTCGTGCTCGTGGCGGTGACCGGGGCTGCACGTGGGGTTCTGGGAGGCACGGAAGCCCGACCCGGAGCCACTGCTGGAGGCGTGGCAGTAGTGCTCGTGGCGGTGACCGGGGCTGCACGTGAGGCGGAGGACGCAGGGGCTGCACGTGGGGTTCTGGAAGGCACGGATGCCGGAGGCGGAGGCGTCTTGAGAGCAACGATTGAACCAGCAGCCGGCGGCGGCGGTGAACGCTGGGTTGCCAGGATCGATGTCGGGGGAACGGGAGCGGACCTCTTGATAGCCGGGGGAGCCTGTGCTGGCGTCTTGGGCGGGATGGAGTCGGGCAGTTTCTTGGGAGGCGAACCCGCCCTCGGTTTCGGAGGAGGGGCAAGCGACGACGACGGAGGGGCGGTCCGGCGTTGGGGGCTGCTTTGAGGGCGTCGGAGGAGGGGCTGCGGTCTGCTCGGGTTCGGGGTCAGCTCAGGTTCGGCGGGCTGCTCGGGTTCGGCGAGCTGCTCGGGTTCACCAGGGACGGACTGCTCGGCGGCTTCCGGTTCTGTGCCGGTTTGCTGTAGTTCGGACTGCGCCGGTTCGGGTTCTGAGGGTTCTGCGGGTTCGGTGGTGGTGGCCTGCACAGGGTCGGAGGTAGTCACCTCGGGTTCAGTTGTGGTGGTCTCCAAAGGTTCGATGGTGGTCTGCTCAGGCACGGGCTCGGTGGTCTGCTCTGGCACGGTGGTCTGCTCAGGCTCAGGGGTCTCCTCGGGCTCGGCGGTGGGCGGCTCGGGTAGCACGCTCGCCCGCGCATGTTCGCTGCTGGAAGAATGCTCGGCTGATGGAATGAAGACGACTGGGTGATGTTGATCGGCATCCTGGCTGGCATGTTGGGTCTCCTCTTGTTCCTGTTCGGTCGCCTCGTGTTCCTGGCTGGCGCGTTGGGTCTCCTCTTGCTCAGCTTCATCTTCGGTGACAGTGTCCAGGCGAAGAGGCGAGGCCGGCGCAGCATCGGCGGCGGATGACTTGGGTTCAGCGCGCGCACGTTTCCTCGAATGGCCTCGCGGTTCCTCCTCCGAGGAGTCATCCCGCGAGTGACGAGGAGTCGGGTAACGGCGGCCGCTGCGCGTCTCACGAAGTTCCTGAGTGCTTTCCTTGGGCATTTTGGCGGGATCAAGTGTGGCTATTACCCAAGGTTAGAGCCACTAAACCATCAAATGTTTGTCGGGGGTACTAAAATCCATACCGGCGGTATGGATTTTCAATAGAAATCGAATTTTCGAGGTGGTGTTCCGACATCATCCCAAGTGTTTTTCGATGAAACTCATCGATTTGCATCATCAGAACCGGTATCGCGATGTTTGTCGGGTACTAAAATCCATACCGGCGGTATGGATTTTCAATAGAAATCGAATTTTTCGAGGTGGTGTTCCGACATCATCCCAAGTGTTTTTTCGATGAAACAAATCGATTTGCATCATCAGAACCGGTATCGCGATGTTTGTCGGTACTAAAATCCATACCGGCGGTATGGATTTTCAATAGAAATCGAATTTTTCGAGGTGGTGTTCCGACATCATCCCAAGTGTTTTTTCGATGAAACTCATCGATTTGCATCATCAGAACCGGTATCGCGATGTTTGTCGGGGGTACTAAAATCCATACCGGCGGTATGGATTTTCAATAGAAATCGAATTTTTCGAGGTGGTGTTCCGACATCATCCCAAGTGTTTTCTCGATGAAACTCATCGATTTGCATCATCAGAACCGGTATCGCGATGTTTGTCGGGGGTACTAAAATCCATACCGGCGGTATGGATTTTCAATAGAAATCGAATTTTTCGAGGTGGTGTTCCGACATCATCCCAAGTGTTTTTTCGATGAAACTCATCGATTTGCATCATCAGAACCGGTATCGCGATGTTTGTCGGGGGTACTAAAATCCATACCGGCGGTATGGATTTTCAATAGAAATCGAATTTTTCGAGGTGGTGTTCTGACATCGAATTTTTCGAGGTGGTGGTGTTCTCATTCAACTCGCGAGGTGGACCTTACCCCGGGTTCTAACCTTTGTTAACGCGCCTTTTTGCCGTTTTCAGATGAACTCGATCGATTGGAACCAGTTCCACACCCCATCTGGAGCTGATTCGACAGACTTTTGACGGCCTTTTCCGGCCGTCCTCACCTGATTCCGCCGGCAAAGACCTCCTCCTCGACATCGGTGGGGAGGAGGACGAGCCCGAACGCGAGGAGCCCTCGTCCGTATTTGCATCGCACCTCCGGCTCGGTGCTAAATTCGTTCTTTGTTAGGTCTCCCGCCCCCGCCGCCACGCACACCGCACCAGGAGCGCCCCCTGCCCCGACCCCTACCGCCCCGAAGGCCCCGACCGCCCTGACCGCCCGTCCGACGACGCCCGCCTCTGGCGCCGTCGAGCACAAGGACAAGGGAACTGGAGCCGCTCGGCCGTCTGTCGGAGCGGGTTCTGGCCTTTCCCAGCTGATTCTTTTTTGGATTTCAGAATCCTGGACGACGATGATGTGCCGAGCCCGCCCAAGCCCAAGAAGGCGGCCCCGGCGGCCGCCAAGCCCAAGAAGGATCGCGAGGCCCCGAAGAAGGCAAGAAGGCGGCCCCGGTGGCCGCCAAGTCCAAGAAGGAGGCCGCCAAGGAGGCGAAGGCCGCGGCCCCGGCCCCCGCCACCGGCCCGCCGGAAGCCTGGGCCGCCTCATGAGGCCAAGGAGGCTGCGGAGGCGAAGGGCTCGGACGACGCCCCCAGGAGGACGCCAGGCCGCGGCACCGGCACAAGCACCCGGCCCCAGTGGAGATCTCCTCCTCGTCGTCGGACGAGGGCGGCCGTGCCCCGAACCCAAGGCGAAGGCCGAGCGCAAGCGGGCCCGGCCGACCGACCCGGACGACTTCTCCCCGGAGGCCGCTCGCCAAGTACTGCAGTCCGTCGTTGATCTCGTCAATGCGTACCTTGCGCGCCACCCTCCCTCCTCCCACCCCGCTCGCCAAGTAATGCAGTCCGTCGTTGATATCGTCAATGCGTACCTTGCGACACCCTGCCTCCTCCCACCACTCGTGACCTGTTTTCATCGTTTCCCTTTTTTGAACAAGTTACTGACTGCACATTCCTTTCGCTTTGTTCGGGTTGTTGGGGGGCTCTTCGATCTCTCTCTGTCGGAAAAGTGCCACGGCAAGAGGGCCCATGTGCTGCTGAGCTCCATCGACCCCTGCCCGAGCCTCGCCCGGCCCCTTGCCTACGAGCGCCTCGGAGCAATTGTGGAATGGTTCGAGAAGCTGGGAGCGGCCGTCCTGTTCAGCATAATCGTCCAAACGTCGGCCCTGGACGAGGCTCGATACCAGGTGGTCGACGGCTCGCACCGGTCTGACAATGCTCTTTTTGGTGGATCGGCCTCTAATCGTGCCCCTAGGTTCCAGGTTGCGCGCATCATCGTGGACCCGCGCCGGGTCTCCGAGTTGCCGCCCGAGATCACCGCAGAACAGCGGACCGAGCTTCGCCAAAGGGTGGAGAAGCTCAACAAGCTACACCCCAGATCCGGCAGGTCTCTTGCACGTTGTCTCCGCCCTCATAACAACGCACCTCTTCCCCTGCACAGCACCTGAAGGAGGACTACATCGACGTGGCCGTTTACAACACTCTCGATCCGGAGGCCATGCTCGAGCTGCAACATCGGGTCAACCTGCTTACTCACGACGCGCGGTTTGGAAGCAGCACCTTCGACGTCCTGCTGAACCTCAAGCGTGCATCCCTCCAAGTCTGTCGTCTCCCGTCTCTTGATTATCATCACCCCACCTCCCCGCCCTTATCAGGCCCCCAAGCGCTACATCCGTGAGGATCCTGACTTTGCCACACATTTGGAACCCGCCCTCAAGGAGCTGCACTTCCCCAAAGGCGAAGACGCCCCGGCCAAGCTTGTGAAGATTCTGGAGTGCTTCTCCCTGGAGATGCTGTGTGCCCTCTCCCAGCTCCCGGTTGAGCGACAGCCGTCAGCCACGAACCTGTGGCGCATCTTTGAGGTCCGCATGCACCAACCATTTCCACGCTGCCGCTCACACGTCCTGCCCGCCAGGCCAGGGATGCGGAGATGAATCGGTGGCTTGCTCGCGCCATGTTGGAGGGGTCGTTCAGTGGTTCTGAGGCCACCTCTACTGCAGCGGCCGATCTCAAGAAGCCCATTCGGCAGGCCGAGCAGACCTTCATGCTGCTCGAGGCCCACGATGCAGCTGAGGTGGCCGCCGGAGACCACCCCCGTCCTCAACCTGCCCCCGACGAGGCCGCCCGGGAGATCCTGCGGTGCCATCTCGTCCGGACCGAGACCTTTGCCTTCATGAACTGCCTCAACGTGCGGCCCTTCCCATTCCGCAAGGGCAAGGTTCGACTCCGGCCTTCTCCGAGGAGCTGGGTGAGCTGGGCTGCCCGTTCGAGCGCCTCAACGAGACGGACGTTGGCAACATGCCCCAGGAGATCACCTTCATGGACGGCCGGCGTCTCTCCGAGTTCGAGTTGGTCCTCGGGTACTGGCTGGGGTGGTGCGCGGCACAACTGCCACCGGCAATGCAGGACTACCTGATGCCCGAGCACTGCCCGTACGCCCGGCTCTGGGAGGAGATGGGCCACCACGACATCCCCGTGCCAGCAAGCGCATGCTGAAGACCGTCGACCGGGAACTACGTGAGGAAAGGCGGGCACTCCGGGAGGAAGCCGCCTCCGAGCACCCAGAGCCGCCGAAGTCAGAGCCGGCCAAGCGGGCCACCCTGAAGGCGCTTCTTTCCCAAGCCGAGCCGACCTCCGAAGCCGAGGCCAAGGCGGCGGAGGCCGATGACGAGTATGAGGTCAAGGCCTGCGCACTCCCACCGGAGTCGGCCACCGAGGAAGCCCAGCCTTCGTCGAAACCGGTGCCCGAGCCCGAGCCCAAAGCCAAGCCCCGAGCCAGCCAGGCCAAGCCGCCGCAGCCCGCCCCCAGGCCAAGCCGCCGCAGCCCGCCCCCAGGCCAAGCCGCCGCAGCCCCCAGGCCAAGCCGCCGCAGCCCGCCCCCAGGCCAAGCCGTCGCCTCAGCCCCAGCCGGCTCAGCCTCAACCCCAGACCCCGGCCCAGGCCCAGCAACAACACTCCAAGCCACCGCAGCAGCGTCAGTCGCCCAGGCCACCACCAAGCCCGCGTCCGCTGCGCCTCGTTCCGGCCCCCAGCTGCTTTCCGCACCCGCGGAGGGCCACGATCCCTCATGGGAAAACCTTGGCCCGGTTCTACTGCGGGGATGCCGAAGCGATCTTGTTTCGCGCGAAGGATAATCCCGGCCGTGTCTGCAGTTTCCAACTTGTTGGATCCCCACTAACATCCTCGTTTCATTCAATAGACACTGTATACCTTGGCCGTGTTGGATGCTCCCTGGGGCATTACCGACGACCCTCGAGACAGACCCACCCCGGACTACGGATCCCTGGCCCAGTACCTCGACTCGTTCATTGCCCCAATGGTACCATCATCGTGATGGATACCGAGGCCAACCTGTCCCAGCAATGGACGCCGGCTCTCGAGTGCTTCAATTTCGTGAGCGATCACCGAATTCGTGCCATCTGGGGAAGTCCGTGATTCATTCCCTTCACAGATGCAATTGGTTTTAACTTGTCCTTCTTCATCACTTCTTCGCGCAGATTACCTCGAGGAGGCCAACCCCGGCCGTCGCTCTCACCGGGAGCCCCCCGCCCTGAGGAGGTGGAGCTGCCCATCGAGGTTTTCCAGCGAGGCCACGAGCGGCCCGTCAACTGGCGCTGGGATGTACTGTGCCCTTCTCCGAGTGCGAAGTTGGCCGAGATGAACGCCCGGGCCAACCCGCGCACCAACGCGGTCTACCTGCGGCACCAGGCGGGCAGGCCCGCTTCGCCAAGCCGGCCGATCTTTACGTCTACCTCTTCCGCCGCTACGGAGGGCCGGGCCCTGTGTTGGACTGCTTCTGCGGCTGTGGGCCAGCTCTCTTGGCGGCAGAGGCCACCGGAACGCGCGTTGATCTAATTGACCGGGCGCCTGCAGTGGAGAGCCTCATGATCGGCCACGTGCCTCCGGTGCTGGTGCACCGGCAGGACGAAGCATACCTGCCCCTCGAAGCCCACGAGACGGAGCTTTGCAACGTCGTTGCACCCCTGTCGACGAATGGGCCCTGCATCTTCCTCTGCCCCCCCCCAAGAAGAACCTGCCCCGCCTCAACAAGAAGAGCAGGCCTCCGAGCAGACCACCACCGCCGAGCAACAACAACAAGAGCAGGCCTTCGAGCTTCAAGACGACCAAGAGGGCCCCTCATCCCCGCTCCCGATGATCAGCCTTATCAGTGGCCTCCTCCTTCCGACGAGCTCAACCCGCTGCTGGACCCGCTCAGTCCGGATGCTTTGGGCGAGGACCTTCAGCCCGAGGAAATCGAGGACTTGCCGTAACTTGTAATACAATCCCTCTTTTCGATCCTGATTTTTTTTTTTGGTTTGTTTTTTCAAGAAACACGATACATCGAGAAATTGCCTCGATTGAACAACAAGCCACCGGGGCGGGATCGGGACCCGGAGGGGGTCTGGGACCGGGAGTAGTGCTCGCTGGACGGGCTGCATGACCAGGGTGATAGCCACTCCTGTGGCGCCTCTGATATGGAGCCAATCGAAGTTGACGACCTCCCTCCACCGCTTCCTGAGGAGGAGTTATTTTTCGGAGGTGATGATGGTGACGAGGCGGCACATGAGGAGGCCGAAGAGCCAGCCCTTGGAGACCTGGACCCCGCAGAAGCCGCCGAGATTGACGTCGTGGTTGATGTAGCAGCAGACGATGGTGATGTGGCTGATTATGGAAGCTACGACCGGACGGCGCGGGGGATCCACCTGATCCTTACCGGGGTGGAACGTCTGTTTTTTGGTTTTTTCGGGTCATGATCAATGACCCCCCTTTGTCTCATTTTTCCAGTTCGGGAAGGATCACGCAGTTACCGGTCGAACTGTCTAAAACACGCCAAAAGGGTTGTACCGCGTCGAGCGGGGAGTTCTGCAGCGGCTCCGCTTCGACCACGAGATCCGCGATCGGACCATCTGGGTGCCCGTGATCTACCCGCTTGCCCGCCGTGTGCGCTTGCTGCGGCGCTTGCATGTCCAGCAGGGGCACCTCAACCGAGATGCCCTGATTGCCTACTCGAAGGGCCTCTTCTACATCCATGGCGTGGATCAGCTTGCGCGGGACATCATCGGGACGTGTGGCCAGTGCCAGAGCGTCCGGCCCACGTACGAGCATCCCAAGTACCACGCCTTGGTGGTCAACCGGCCCCTCGAGGTGGTCGAGCTCGACTGCGGCGGCTTCGAGATGAGCTGCCAGCCGCCTCGCGCGTTCTGCGTCCTGGTGGACCACTTCACGAGCTACATGTGGGCCGCCGCGACATGGGAGACGAAGGCCACCGGGCAGGAGGTGACCGACCTTCTCACTCGTGTGTTCACCAGCGACGAGCCCAATCTGCTCCCCACCCGGATCGTGACCGACAATGGGACCGAGTTCGTCAACCAGCGCGTGGCCGAGTGGATCGCGTCTGTTCTGTGCGTTTCGGATTTGCTCTTCACAGTCATCTACCCGCTCAGGAACAAGAACCTGCTGCCCGGGGTCCACATGGAGCACCACCGGTCGAGGCCGTACTACCCCAGTCTCATGGGAAGGCCGAGAACGCCGTCAAGAAGATCAAGAACCGGGTGATGAAGATGCGTATCGTGCCGGCCACCAACCGCGAGCTGCCGTGGCAGCCCTTCCTGCAGCCCGCCGTGCACCTGTACAACACGGCCACGGTTTCTTCGGTCTTCCAGCAACGCCCGGTTGTGATGATGGCGCTCTACCTCCCCGAGTACGAACAACTGGGCGACATGGCCCAGCTGCCGGACAAGTTCGCCAACCTGGCGGCCGCGGAGGTGCGCCAAATCAAGGAGGCCGTGGCGTTCTACCGGCACCGCGAGTACGGCTACATTGAGCGGCGCCGCAACAAGGACCAAGAGACCATCGAGGAGGGGACTCGCGTCATGGTCGCCCTGCCTGCCAAATGGCGCCGGCCCGGCATTGGCAGGTTCTGCTGGTCCGGGAGGGTGGCGGAACGCATGCGTAACGGCACCTACGTCATCGAGTTTGAGGATCGGGTCAAGCCGGGCATTCCAAAGGTCTACGGGCGCAACAAACTGCGGCCTTACGATGCCACCTTCGATGCCCCGCTCCCTGCTGCGGGAGGCGCTCTGGTCCCCGTCGTTGATCGCCGGCGTCACGCGCCCCCAGAATAAAACACCCCAACCCCACCATCCCCACCACCGCCCCCGTCCCGCAGTTTTCCGGTCCGGTTTTCTGCAAAAACAAAATGATCTTATACGAATGCTCGAGGAGGGGGGTGGGGGTGAAATCGTTGGAGGGGCCGGATGCCATCAACGGCACAATCGGGCTCGGGGGGGGTGGGGTGGGGGGGGGGGAGGCTGCGTGCATTACCAGTTTTCTCCCAGAGGATCCCCAAAACCGGCTCTCGCTCACCCCCCCCCCCCCCCCCCGTTCATGAACGCCCTGTGCACTCTGGGTTCTTGTCGACGCCCCGTCCATACAAAACCGGAAACAGGAATCCTTTATCATATGCTGAAATACAAGCGTCTTTCGCTGGCGCCGCGGTGGAGGGGTCGTTCCCCGAATTCTCAATTCTATTCGATCGTCCGACGACCGAGCAGTTTGCAAGGGTCGAGGAACTAGGGCAGAAGTTCCATGCTACTGTGAGACCCATTGTGGCGGTGGCGACTGAATTCAAGCCGGACATCATCACTACAACGCTCTTCAAGGCTACGCTTGCTGGCTTTCCGACGGAGGCCAGTGAAGAGGATGTGGCGACATGGTTAGGAAGGAAAGGTTTGTGGTGCATGGCGGTAAAAAATTAGACCATTCGTCTCATTTTAAGACATGTGATAGCTTAATTTTGGCACGCCGTAACTTTAGATCAGTGATCTAATTTTTTCGAACGCAGAAAAAACGGCTTGTGGCAGCTGAGAATCGATCCCGAAGCCTTCCGTGTGTTGACCCGACGCGCTACCGTTGTACTACTGCCTCTTTGCTGGAATTTTGGCATTTTCTTTGGGTTTCTGTTTCCGGTTTTGTATGTACTGGGCGTCGACAAAAACCCAGAGTGCACAGGGCATTCATGAACGGGGGGGGGGGTTGGGGGTGGGGGGTGGGGGGGGGGGGCTGCGTGGACGTGCACGCATTCACATTTCTCCTCAAACGACCCCATCCCCCACCACCACCCCCCCCCCCACCCCCTGTCTTTTGGTTGATGTAATAGCGACCCTCCATCCCCACCCCCACGTGTGTTGCCAGATCATTTTGTTTTGCAGAAAACCGGACCGGAAAACTGCGTGACGGGGACGGGGGCGGGGGAGGGGTTTAGGGGTTTATTCGGCGGGTGGCGCCGACGATCAACAACGGGGACCAGAGCGCCTCCCGCAGCAGGGAGTGGGGCATCGAAGGTGGCATCGTAAGGCCGCAGCTTGTTGCGCGCGTAGACCTTGGGAATGCCCGCCTTGACCCGGTCGTCAAATTCGATGACGTAGGTTCCGTTGCGCCGGCGTTCCGCCACCCTCCCGGCCCAGCAGAACTTGCCCATGCCGGGCCGGCGCCATTTGACGGGCGGGTTGACCATGACGGGAGTCCCTCCTCGATCGTCTCTTGGTCCTTGTTGCGGCGCCGCTCAATGTAGCCGTACTCGCGGTGCCGGTAGAACGCCACGGCCTCCTTGATTTGGCGCACCTCCGGGGCCGTCAGGTTGGCGAACTTGTCCGGCAGCTGGGCCATGTCGCCCAGTTGTTCGTACTCGGGGAGGTAGAGCGCCATCATCACGACCGGACGTTGCTGGAAGACCGAAGACACCGTGGCCGTGTTGTACAGGTTGACGGCGGGCTGCAGGAAGGGCTGCCACGGCAGCTCGCGGTTGGTGGCCGGCACGGTCCGCATCTTCATCACCCGATTCTTGATCTTCTTGACGGCGTTCTCGGCCTTCCCATGAGACTGGGGTAGTACGGCCTCGACCGGTGGTGCTCGATGTGGACCCCGGGCAGCAGGTTCTTGTTCCTGAGCGGGCGGGTGAGGTGGTGGAATGATGACTGTGAAGAGCAAATCCGAAAGGCATGGGACAGACGCGATCCACTCGGCCACGCGCTGGTTGACGAACTCGGTCCCATTGTCGGTCACGATCCGGTGGGCAGCAGATTGGGCTCGTCGCTGGTGAACACACGACTGAGAAGGTCGGTCACCTCCTGCCCGGTGGCCTTCGTCTCCCATGTCGCGGCGGCCCACATGTAGCTCGTGAAGTGGTCCACCAGGACGCAGAACGCGCGAGGCGGCTGACAGCTGATCTCGAAGCCGCCACAGTCGAGCTCGACCACCTCGAGGGGCCGGTTGACCACCAAGGCGTGGTACTTGGGATGCTCGTAGGTGGGCCGGACGGTCTGGCACTGGCCACACGTCCCGATGATGTCCCGCGCAAGTTGATCCAGGCCAATGATGTAGTAGAGGCCTTTCGCGTAGGCAATCAGAGCATCTCGGTTGAGGTGCCCCTGCTGGACATGCAAGCGCCGCACCAGACGCACACGGTTGGCAAGCGGGTAGATCACGGGCACCCAGATGGTCCGGTCGCGGATCTCGTGGTCGGAGCGGAGCCGCTGCAGAACTCCTCCAACGGCGCGGTAGAACCCTTCACGGGCATGTTTGCGGCAGTTCGACCGATAACTGCGTGTTCCTTCCCGGACTGAAAAATGAGACAAACGGGGCATTGGTCATGACATGGAAAACCAAAAACAGACGTTCCACACCGTTCAGGATCATGTGGATCCCCCGCGCCGTCCGGTCGTAGCTTCCCCAATCAGCCACATCAACTTCGGCGTCTGCGACATCAACCACGACATCGACGTCAATCTCGGCCGCTTCTGCGGGAGGCAGTTCTCCGAGGGCTGGCTCATGCTCTGCCTCATGCGCTGCCTCGTCACCGCCACCACCTCCGAAAAATAGCTCCTCCTCAGGAAGCGGTGGAGGGAGGTCGTCATCAACCAGCTCCTCAGGAAGAGGTGGAGGGAGGTCGACCAGTTCCTCAGGAAGCGTGGAGGGAGGTCGTCTCCAACCAGCTCTTCTTCGAATGGTTCCATATCAGTGGCGCCACTCGAGTGGCTATCACCCAGGCCATCCTCCCTCTCCCAACCCCGGTGGTGGTGGCGTGTTGTTCAATCAAGACAATTTCTCGGTGTCAACATTTTTTGCAGAAAAACCGGACCGGAGGAAGGTTGAGGGAGGGGGGTGGGGGGTGTTGGGTTGGGCTGGTTTTAGCCTGCCACGTTACACTGCGGGCGGGTGACGCCGAAGATCAACCACGGGGACCAGAGCACCTCCCGCTGCTGGGAGTGGGGCATCGAAGGTCTCGACGTAAGTCAGCAGCTTGTTGCGCGGGTAGACCTTGGGAATGCCTGCCTCGACCCGATCGTCGAAATCGACGACATAGGTCCCGTTGCGCCGGCGTTCTGCAACTGTCCCGGCCAAGCAGAACTTGCCCATGCCGGGCCGGTGCCATTTGACGGGCGGGTTGACCATGACGGGAGTCCCCTCCTCGAGCGTCTTGCGGCGCCGCTCAATGTCGCCGTACTTGCGGTGCCGGTAGAACGCAACGGCCTCCTTGATTTGGCGGACCTCCGCGGCCGTCAGATGGTCAAGAACCAGTTCTTCTTCGATTGGTTCCATATCAGTGGCGCCACTCGAGTGGCTATCACCCAGGCCATCCTCCCTATCCCACCCCGGTAGCTTGTTGTTCAGTCAAGACAATTTCTCGGTGTCATTGCTGTCGTGTTTCTTCGTCTAAAAACACACAAAGCTGAATTGAAAAGAGGGGTTGAGGGGTTGGACGGTATTAAGAGTTACTGGAAGTCCGCGCGTTCCTCTGGCAGAAGGTTGTTGCCCAAAGCTTCCGGGTCCACCAGTGGGTTGAACTCGTCGGAAGGAGGAAGCCGCTGATAAGGCTGATCATCTGGAGCGGGGATCAGGGGGCCCTCTTGGTCGTCTTGAAGCTCGAAGGCCTGCTCTTGTTGTTGTTGCTCGGCGGTGGTGGTCTGCTCGGCGGCCTGCTCTTCTTGTAGAGCCGGGGCAGGTTCTTCTTGAGGGGGGAGCAGAGGAAGATGCAGGTCCCATCCGTCGACAGGGGGTGCAACGACGTTGCAAAGCTCCGTCTCGTGGGCTTCGAGGGGCAGGTATGCTTCGTCCTGCTGGTGCACCAGCACCGGAGGCACGTGGCCGATCATGAGGCTCTCCACTGCAGGCGCCCGGTCAATCAGATCAACGCGCGTTCCGGTGGCCTCTGCCGCCAAGAGAGCTGGCCCACAGCCGCAGAAGCAGTCCAACACAGGGCCCGTCCCTCCGTAGCGGCGGAAGAGGTAGACGTAAAGATCGGCCGGCTTGGCGAAGCGGGCCTGCCCCGCCTGGTGCCGCAGGTAGACCGCGTTGGTGCGCGGGTTGGCCCGGGCGTTCATCTCGGCCAACTTCGCACTCGGAGAAGGGCACAGTACATCCCAGCGCCAGTTGACGGGCCGCTCGTGGCCTCGCTGGAAAACCTCGATGGGCAGCTCCACCTCCTCAGGGCGGGGGGCTCCCGGTGAGAGCGACGGCCGGGGGTTGGCCTCCTCGAGGTAATCTGCGCGAAGAAGTGATGAAGAAGGACAAGTTAAAAACCAATTGCATCGTGAAGGGAATGAATCACGGACTTCCCCAGATGGCACGAATTCGGTGATCGCTCACGAAATTGAAGCACTCGAGAGCCGGCGTCCATTGCTGGGACAGGTTGGCCTCGGTATCCATCACGATGATGGTACCATTGGGGGCAATGAACGAGTCGAGGTACTGGGCCAGGGATCCGTAGTCCGGGGTGGGTCTGTCTCGAGGGTCGTCGGTAATGCCCCAGGGAGCATCCAACACGGCCAAGGTATAGAGTGTCTATCGAATGAAACGAAGATGTTAGTGGGGATCCAACAAGTTGGAAACTGCAGACACGGCCGGGATTATCCTTCGCGCGAAACAAGATCGCTTCGGCATCCCCGCAGTAGAACCGGGCCAAGGTTTTCCCATGAGGGATCGTGGCCCTCCGCGGGTGCGGAAAGCAGCTGGGGGCCGGAACGAGGCGCAGCGGACGCGGGCTTGGTGGTGACCTGGGCGACTGACGCTGCTGCGGTGGCTTGGAGTGTTGTTGCTGGGCCTGGGCCGGGGTCTGGGGTTGAGGCTGAGCCGGCTGGGGCTGAGGCGACGGCTTGGCCTGGGGGGCGGGCTGCGGCGGCTTGGCCTGGGGGGCGGGCTGCGGTGGCTTGGCCTGGCTGGCTCGTTGGCTTTGGGCTCGGGCTCGGGCACCGGCTTCGCCGAAGGCTGGGCTTCCTCGGTGGCCGACTCCGGCTCCGGTGGGAGTGCGCAGGCCTTGACCTCATAGTCGTCATCGGCCTCCGCCGCCTTGGCCTCAGCTTCGGAGGTCGGCTCGGCTTGGGAAAGAAGCGCCTTCAGGGTGGCCCGCTTGGCCGGCTCTGACTTCGGCGGCTCCGGGTGCTCGGAGGCTTCCTCCCGGAGTGCCCGCTTTTCCTCACGTAGTTCCCGGTCGACGGTCTTCAGCGTGCGCTTGCTTGCCCGGGGGATGTCGTGGTGGCCCGTCTCCTCCCAGAGCTGGGCGTACTTGCAGTGCTCGGGCCTCAGGTCGTCCTGCATTGCCGGTGGCAGTTGTGCCGCGCACCACCCCAGCCAGTAGCCGAGGACCAGTCGAAGTCGGTGAGAGGCCGGCCGTCGATGCGGATGCAGGTGATCTCTAGGGGCAGGTTGCGCACGTCCGTCTCGTTCAGGCGCTCGAACGGGCAGCCCAGCTCGCCCAGCATCTCGGTGAAGGCCGGGAGTCGCACCTTGCCCTTGCGGATTTGGAACGGCCGCACGTTGAGGCAATTCATGAAGGCGAAGGTCTCGGTCCGGACGAGATGGCACCGTAGGACCTCCCGGGCGGCCTCGTCGGGGGCAGGTAGAGGACGGGCTGGCGGTTTCCGTCGGCCACCTCGGCAGCATCGTGGGCCTCCAGCAGCAGGAAGGTCTGCTCGGCCTGTCGAATGGGCTTCTTCATTTCGGGCGCAACAACAGAATTGGCCTCGGAGCCGCTGAACGACCCTGCAGCAGGGCGCGTGCAACCCAGCAATTCATCTCCAAATCTCTGGCCTAGCGGGCACGGGCACGAACAACGTGTGTGAGCGCCAGCGTGGAAATGGTTGTTCCGAGCAGACCTCAAAGATGCGCCAGAGGTTCGTGGGTGATGGCTGTCGCTCGACCGGGAGCCGGGAGAGCTCACAGCAGCTCCAGGGAGAAGCTCGCCAGCATCTTCAGGAGTCTAGTCATCGACAAAGGCATGTGGGGAGAGTGCAAGGAGAGTGAGTGGACAGACTTGGAAGGGGCGTCCACGCTCTTCGGGAAGTGCAGCTCACTGAGGGCGAGAGCCAACAGTGTGTCCAAGTCCGGATGGTCAAGGGAGTAGAGCTTGGGGGCCTGATAAGAGGAGGTGAGGTGATGATGCGAGAAAAATAGGAGAGACAACAGACTTGGAGGGAGGCACGCTTGAGGTTCAGCAGGACATCGAAGGTGCTGCTTCCAAACCTCGCGTCGTGGGTGAGCAGGTTGACCCGATGTTGCAGTTCGAGCATGGCCTCTGGCTCGAGCGTGTTGTAAACGGCCACGTCGATGTAGTCCTCCTTCAGGTGCTGTGCAGGGGGAGAAGATGGTTCGTTGTTGATGGCTGCGACACCGTACCGCAGACCTTCCTGATCTTGGGGAACTCCTCGTTGAGCTTCTCCACCCTTTCACGAAGCGCGTCCCGCTGTTCCGCGGTGATCCCGGTCGGCAACTCGGAGACCCGGCGCGGGTCTACGATGAGACGGGCCACTTGGAACCTAGAGACACATTAGAGGCCGAGCCCCAAAACCGAGCGCTGTGCAGACCGGTGCGAGCCATCGACCACCTGGTATCGAGCCTCGACCTGGCGCGACTTCTGCACGATGATGCTGAACAGGACCGAGGCACCCAGTTTGTTGAACCACTCGATAATTGCGGCCAAACGCTCGTAGGACAGGGGCCGGGCGAGGCTCGGGCAGGGGTCGATGGAGCTCAGGAGGACCTGTGCCCTTTTGGCGATGCTTTTCCCCGGCTGGGATACATTGAAGAGGCCCCCCCGACCCACCAACCCGAACAAAGCAAAAGGAAGTCAGTCACTTGTTGGTCAAAAACAACGAACGATAAAAAAAGGTCACGACTTGGAGGAGGAGGAGGAGGGAGGGGTAGTTTTCCAAGAACGCAGTGCACAAAGCAATAACGGACTGCATTAATTGCCGGGCCTCCGGGGCGAGCTCAGGCGAGTTGGGACGGCCCCGCTTGCGCTCGGCCTTCGCCTTGGGTTCGGGGCTGGGCCGTCCTCGTCCGACGAGGAGTCTGATCTCCACGGGGCCGGGTGCTTGGTGCCCCGGTGACGCGGCGGGGCGTCCTTCTCGGCCGCCTGATCCTCCGCCGAGGCCTCCGAGGCCTCCTTGTTGGCCTCGTGATGCCCCGGCTTCCGTCGGCGGGCCGGTGGCGGGGGGACCGGGGCGGCGTCCTTCTTGGGCTTGGTGGGCGCCACCGGGGCCTTCTTGTCCGCTTCGGGGCCGTCCTTCTTGGGCTTGGGCTTGTTCTTGACCTCCTCTTCGGGGGCCTTCTTGGGGGGCTTGGGCTTGGCCTTCTCCTTTGGCTTTGGGCTCGGGGAGGCATCGTCGTCATCCAAGATCCTAAAAAACAGAGATCAGGTGTGAAAGGCAAGAAACCACTGCGACAGACGCCACGCGAGCTGCACCGGTTGCCTTGTCCTTGTGCTCGATCGGGAGGGCCTGCGTCGGGAGGGGCGCGGTCGGGGCGGTCGGCGCAGGGGGCGCTCCTTCGGCGGTATGGGTGGCGGCGGGGGCGGGAGACCTAACGAAGAAGGAATTAAACCGAGCTTGAGGTGAGATGAAAACACAGACAAGGGCGCGGGTTGGGGCTGCTCGGTCAGCGGCTCGTCACCGCCAATGTCGACGCGCTCGTCGTCAGCGGCGAAAGCAGGGGAGGACGGCCTCCCAATGCTCTCGAAGGCGTCTTGAATCACCATCAAATGCAGGGGCGCAGCGAGCCCCCCCACAAGCTTCGAGGCGGCATTGATGCGGCGACGGAAGCTATGACAAAATGTTGTGGGAAAACAGAAGGGGCGATGACAAACAAACCAATTGATCGCCACGTGTGGTGCCTCGGCCCAACCCGGGGGTTGAAGCGAGAGTGTGCCCTCACACCAAGCAATGGCATCTTCGGAGGTCCTGAATTGATTCCAATCGATAGAGTTCATCTGAAAACGGCAAAAAGGCGCGTGAACAAGGAAGAGAACCCGGGGTAATGTCCACCCCGCTGAGTTTCACCGAAAAAACCCTTTGGGACATGTCGGAACACCGATCCGAAAAATTCGATTTCCATTGAAATTCCATACGAGTCGTATGGATTTTAGTACCCCCGACTAACTGCGGGATAGTGGTTCTGATGACGAAAAACGTCGAGTTTCACCGAAAAAACCCTTTGGGACATGTCGGAACACCGATCCGAAAAATTCGATTTCCATTGAAATTCCATACGAGTCGTATGGATTTTAGTACCCCCGACTAACTGCGGGATAGTGGTTCTGATGACGAAAAACGTCGAGTTTCACCGAAAAAACCCTTTGGGACATGTCGGAACACCGATCCGAAATAATTCGATTTCCATTGAAATTCCATACGAGTCGTATGGATTTTAGTACCCCGACTAACTGCGGGATAGTGGTTCTGATGACGAAAAACGTCGAGTTTCACCGAAAAAACCCTTTGGGACATGTCGGAACACCGATCCGAAAAATTCGATTTCCATTGAAATTCCATACGAGTCGTATGGATTTTAGTACCCCCGACTAACTGCGGGATAGTGGTTCTGATGACGAAAAACGTCGAGTTTCACCGAAAAAACGGACATGTCGGAACACCGATCCGAAAAATTCGATTTCCATTGAAATTCCATACGAGTCGTATGGATTTTAGTACCCCCGACTAACTTCGGGAGACTCCAGAGCGTACAGTGGCTATTACCCTGGGGAACAGCCGCACTTGATCCCGCCAAAATGCCTAAGGAAAGCACTCAGGAACTTCGTGAGACTCGCAGCGGCCGCCGTTACCCGACACCGTCTCGTCACTCGCTGGATGAGTCGGATGAGGAGCCCCACTCGAGGAAACGTTCTCGCGCGGAACGCAAGTCATCCGATGCTGCGCAGGGGTCCCCTCTCCGCCTCGAGCCTGGCACCGAAGATGAGACTGGACAGGAGGAGGAGACCCAACAGGCCAGCCAGGATGCCACGGCCGCACAAGAAGAACCCCAACAGGTCAGCCAGGAACTCCAACGTGCCATCGTCTTCATCCCAGCCGAGCATAACACTGAGTCAGAACCCAAGGAAGCCAGCCCATCCGAGGAGACCGCTGCACCCGAGCAGCCTGCCGACCCCGCCGAAGCCGAACAGACCGCCGACCATGAGCAGACCGCCGACCATGAGCAGACCGCCGACCATGAGCAGACCACCGCAGACCGCGAGCAGACCACCGCAGACCGCGAACCCGAGCAGACCGCCGAACCCGAGCATGTCCCCGCCGAACCCGAGCATGTCCCCGCCGAACCCGAGCAGACCGCCCAACCCGAGCCTGTCCCCGCCGAACCCGAGCAGACTGCCGAACCCGACCAGAGCACCGAACCCGACCAGAGCACCGAACCCGACCAGAGCACCGAACCCGACCAGAGCACCGAACCCGACCAGAGCGCCTCTCAGGCCTCCAACCCCGTGCCGCCGTCCACACAGCGCGCCCCTCCTCCGACGGCCTCGAGGCAGCCACTTCAACGCCGGCCCGCCACTCACCCTCCGAAACCGACACTTCCCGCGACACCACTTCCCGCTCCCGCTCCCAAGAAACTGTCGTCCGTCTTCATCCCGCCCAAGACCCCAGGACAGGCCCCCCCGGCTATCAAGAAGTCCGCAGCGGCTGCGGCTCCGCCTGTTGCTCTCAAGACGCCTCCGCCTCGGGCTGCTGTGTCTCTCAGAACGCCTCCACCTCCGGGCCCGGTCCCCGCCACCAGGAGCACTTCAACGCCTCCAGCGGTGTCGGCTCGGGCCACCGCCACGATCACTTCGACGCCTCCGGCAGTGGCTCCGGGTCGGGCTCCCGTGGCTACTCCCAAAACGCCACCGGTCACCGCCACGAGGAGCACGTCGTCAACGCCTGACGCCGCAGCGGTCCTTCCCACTTCGAGTACGCTTCCGCCTCCCTTTGCAACTGTCCCCCCGCCCCTCAATCAGTCTGTTTTCTGTTTTTCCTCTCTTGTGGGTTTCTCATGCCTCTCCAACAGGACCTACCTATTCTACCAACCGGAAACAAAGTCATTGATGAAGCTCAGCCGACAGGCATTTTACGAACGGATCTTTCCCAAGTTGCTGGGCCGTTGGTTCCCGAACACGAATCATCTGAATCGCGGTGTCATCGTCCCTGTTCACTTTTTCAAGACCTTGGCCGAGTACCAGCTCTCCGGTGCCATCTGTGTTGAGTTGCACAAGGTACTTACCCGGATGTGTCTCACCTTCGGGAAACTCTTTTTTTCCCTGTCCTGCGGACAATGCGCTGATATCGGGAAGACCTACGAGTTCCTGATCAGCAGAGCCTTGGCTCTTCTTGTGACCCTGGACTCCGAGGCTGCATTCGACCAGGACCCCGCCATCGAGGGCTCGATGAGGCTCGAAGAGCTTGCCCTCTGGGAACGCTCTTTCCCCTTCTTCGCCAAGGAGGTTCTTCGTGACCGTTCCATGTTGGAGCTCTCTGACTACTACGGTGATCAGTTCCCCAAGGCCTTCCTGGGCTGCGAACGTGAATACCTCGCTCTCCGAGGACGATCGGAAGACCTATGACTGGTCGATTCACTGCCACAAGTTCCGCACCAACACCTGCCGCCGCGAGATACCGGCCCATTGGGACTGCCTCTTCAAGTTCACTGGGAGCGCATAACAGGATGATTTTCCTCTCTCTCCGCCACGTTCTTCCCGCGTTCCCTGTGTGCTTTTTTGGAATGCACCCTGGTTTTGAAAGAGTGGCTATGACCCCCGGATTTTCCCGTCGGAACCCGCCAAAATGCAGAGGAAGCACGCAAGGAAAGGGAGTCCCCACGCTGGACTCGTTGCCGCCGCGAGATCATTCGCGTCGAGGACGTTCCTGACAGTGCCGAACGAGCCCATTCCGGAGCCCCGTCTCCGTCTCCAACCGCCTCCTTCCGAGGCCGCTGCGGACGAGCCTCCGTTCGAGGCCCTCGCGTGGCTCTGGTCAATTCTGCTGACGATTCCTCGTGACCGAACTGCCTCCCGAGTCCGTTGACGAGGCACCTCACGTGGACAACGATGGCGGCATATGCACTCGAGTCGCCTGAGCTGGAGTCCGTTCACGAGGCCCTTCCGCGGAAGCTCTTGAATTATATGGCGACGACTACGACGGTGAAGACCGGGACCTCATCACCAAGTCTACAATGAGACCCTCAGCGAGCATAACTGCAGGAACCCCCCCTTTCCTCCTCATTGACGTAAACGTTGCCCTTTGTGGGGCTAGTCGCATCGAGAAGACCTTCGTTGATCTATTGTTCGACAAAACTTTTATGTTGTGCGGAACCCGTCAGCGTGGATCACCAAGAAGAGCGTGTGCCAGCCGTAGTTCGTCCTAGAAGGGGAAAAAACAGAGATGGCGTGAGAAATAGTCCTGTGGCCTCTCGATTTGATCTGACTGGTCGATTCAGAGCCACCAGTTCCGACCTACACTTCCCGCTGCTCTCCTCCCTCGGGACAGCCTCTTCAAGTCGGTTGATTTTTCCCCTCCGCCACCTTCTTCCCGCTTTCCTTGTGTCTGATTTTGAACTTCCTGGTTTTGAAAGAGTGGCTGTTACCCCTGGAGTATCCCGCATGGAAACCGCCAAAATGCAGAGAAGCACGCAAGCATGCGCAGAGTCGGTCTCGCCAGGCTGAGCCCAGCTTCCTGAGCCCTTCCTGAGCCTTCCTGAGCCCTGAGCCCCTTCCCGGCATGACGCCACGAGCCAGCCAGGGGCTGCCGCCCCAGGCAGGGCCCAGGCGGCCGCCCCCAGGCCCAAGCCGCCGCAGCCCGCCCCCAGGCCAAGCCGCCGCAGCCCGCCCCCAGGCCAAGCCGCCGCAGCCCGCCCCCAGGCCAAGCCGTCGCCTCAGCCCCAGCCGGCTCAGCCTCAACCCCCGGCTCCGAAGTTGCTGCTCCCCAGGTCTGTTTACTGTTTTCTGTGATGTGTTGTGGGTTTCTCATGCCTCTCTCCTCCAGGACCTACGACTTCTTTCAACCGGAGGACAAGACCGAGGTGCACCTAAGCCGACAGGCTTTTTACGAACGGATCTTCCCCAAGCTGCTGGCAAGTTGGTTCCCGAACACGAATCATCTGAATCGCGGCCTCATCGTCCCCGTTCACTTTTGAAGCCGTTGACTGAGTACGATTTCTCCGCTCCCATCTGTGTTGAGTTGCACAAGGTACTCGCCCGGATGGTTCTCGCCTTCGGTGGCGTCTTTTTCCTTGACCAGCGGACGCTGTTCTGATACGTCGCAGACCTACAGGGGCCTGTCAGCAAGAGCCTTGATCATTACCCTGCTCCTTGATTCCGAGGCTGCATTCGACATCGACCACCCCATCGAGGGCCCGATGAGGCTCGATGAGATCGTCCTCTGGGAACGCTCTTACCTTCTACCTCAAGGGGTTCTTCGTGACCGTTCCCTGTTGGAGCGCACTGACTACTACGGAGAACAGTTCCCCAAGGTATTCCTGGCCTGCGAACGTGAATACCTCTCTCTCTCCGCGGACGAACGGAAGACCTATGACTGGTCGATTCAGTGCCACAAGTTCCGCACCAGCACCTGCGCGCGCGAGCTTCCTACCCTTTGGGACTTCCTCTTAACTGGGCCCTTCCTCTGCCCCTTCCTGTCCTTGTGGCTGAGCCCGAACCCGTGCCGGAATCCGTGCCGAAAGATGACGAAGATGATGACGAAGATGATGACGAAGATGAATGGTTTGTCGGCGATAAGGACTACCCTCCGTCGGATGACGACACTGGCAACAACGACTACAACGCCAATCCCAAGACGGAGACGATAGTAATTAATCTGGTTCTCTTTATGATCCGAAATTAGAGAAAAAGAGGCTCGAAAAAAGGAGGAGGAAGTGCGTCAGGGTGATGCAAGGTGAAAGCGAAGCAAGGAGGATTTGGGAGGGTCTGTTCATGAAAACCCGCGGGCCCTCACTACAGACAGGCCGGTGGGGGAGGGTCTGTCCACGAAACCCAGGCCAGAGCGTCGAGGCTTTTCTA
>JAPMOS010000349.1:0-24940 GCA_027972325.1 Paratrimastix pyriformis | reverse complement strand
GGATGTTGAAACAGTTGGCGAAGATGAGGCTGGTGCATCATGGCAGAGATAGGGCATTGGAGGAAAGCAAGCGTATCTATAAGGGTATCATGACGGATGGCGCGGCGCCATTACAACCTACGTGACTCGAAATGGAGGGGAAGATGGACAGGGTGGTGTCGGACCCGGCGGAGGTTAAGAGGGATGGTGGGGATTCATGGCGGGCTTGCAAAAGGAAGCCAGGGGACGGGGGCAAAGACTGAAGGAGGTAACGGGAGGCGGGTGGAAGGGTAATTATGGCCCTCTGACGACGCATGATATCCAGACAATACTGGGGCGTTGCCGGACGGGAAAGCGGCTGGCCCGGATGGAGTGACGGCGGAGATGGTCCATGCTTGTCAGGACGAAATTAAGGAGTGGTTGGGGAGGCGATACAACGAGATGTTGGAGAAGTCTGAGGTTCCTGAGGAGCTGAAACTCAGCTCGGTCTATATGGCAACCAAATCGCAGACGGAGCATCCGGGGATCCGGCAGAAGGCCTATAACTTTAATACAGGTTTTTGAAAGGACTGCAGGTAGTGATTGCCTCGAGATTTCAAGACTGGTGCGTTGAAAAGGGGTATTCGGGGCGGAGCAGTTTGGTTTGAGGGATCGGAGGATTGAGACGCCTATTGCCGAGATTTTGGGGTGTTGACGGACTCGAAGATTATGGGAGGTAAGGAGTTCCACATGCGCGCTAGATATAAGAAAGGCCTATGATACAGTTGACATGGAGGCGCTCAGGAGGTTTGAGAAGGATGGAAGAGGAATTTGTCAGGTATGTGGACAGCTTGTATGAGGGGAGAAAGGCGCGGGTGATCACGGGGTACGGGTTGACGGATAGCTATGACATTGAGAGAGGAATTAGTCAAGGGACCCGTTGTCCTGCCTGCTGTTTATCTCCTTCATGGAGGGAGTCTTGGCGGAGGTGAGACGACAGGAGGGGGCTATATTCTGGATAGCGGCAGGAAGGTAAAGGTGTTGGCATTTGGACGACATTATGTTGGTGACGAGAACAAGGGAACAGATGGTCCGCTTGGTGAATACAGGCGGAAAGTGGAAGAGGCTGGTATGGAGCTGTCGTGGAGCAAGTGTGACTACCTGTGTGGCGGGGTGAAGGGGAAGACGGACTTGGATCTGGGAGAGGGGTCGAAGATCAGAGTGCAAAGGGTGGAGCAATTCGGTATCTTGGGATATGGATAGATGAGGAGATGAACATGAAGGTCAACACGGAGAAGGTGATCCAGAAAATGTGTGGGCGACTGCACAGGCTCATGGACAAGAAGGTCCCTCCGAGGTTGATGGTGCAAATGATTAATGAGTGTCTCGACTTGCCTACACGGCGAGGCAGTGCCCAATGCCGACAAGGGACTTGGAAACACTGAAGCAGAGATATGCGAGGGTGTTCAGGGAAATCGGAGGTTGTATTGGAAATGCGACCCGGCAGAGGTGCTGTTCTTTCCGGAGGAGGAAGGGGTATGGGGCTGAAGGACCCGATTGATGTCCAATGATGGTGATGACACAAATTCTGGGAGGATGGCGGACGAGCATGGGTGTGGAGTGGTGCTGAGGGAGGAGATCGTGCTGCTGCAGAAATTGTGGACGACGCGTGAGCCGCTGTTGGATGATGCAGGGAAGTGGGTGAAGATGCACGGGCAGGAAGATGCCGGGGGTGGTGATTGGGGCGTTGCAGATGCACAGAGAGACATGGCGATCCTGAGGGACGGTGAGAAACTGAAGGAGGAAGTGAAGTACGGCATGCCGACGACACTGGAAGAGATGGCGGAGCCCAAGATGAAGCACAGACAGACCCTCATGAAAAGGAAGACGGAGTGTGGCGGACCTCATCATAGGGGGAAGATTTCATTGGTGATGCCGCAGTATGTGGAGACGATCAAAAAGCGGGTGTGTCTGTATGGTAACAGGGTGAGTCCGGACTATCTGCAATTGGCGAGGCGGATTCGGGAGGAGGAGTCGGCGGAGGGGCGGAAAAGGCGGAGAGTGGAGAAGGAAAAGGAGGAAGGCAATGCAGATAAGGGGAATGAAGGAAGGAGTGAGGGAGTCGGGGGTTGGGGCGGTCGGGGGGAAGCGAAACCAAGAGTCAAGAGGCAAGCAAAGTTGCAGTGCTCGGGGGAAGGTGGTGGTGAAACGGAGGAAACATGGGAGGGAGGAGGTGGGAAAGGGGAGAGTAAGAAGGAGCGAGAAAGAAGATGGGGAGGAGGGGGGTCGGATGCAGATTGAGGCGAGCGAGAAGAAGAGGAGGGCGGAAGGGCAGGTGGAGGGGAGGGGGAACAAGATGGGAGGCGAGGGCTGGTGAGTGGGACGAGGTATTGTGGAAAAGGCGGGAGGAGTTGATGGCGGAGTGTGATGAGGTGGAGTAAGAGTGGTGGAGCCAGAGGCGGAATGGAGGTTGTTTTATACTGATGGGAGTGCGACAAGAAGCCGGAAGGAAAGACGGGCGGCGTTCGCGGTGATTGAGATTAAAAATGGGGCGCTGGCGGTGAGAGCGGGAGGAGGTGTTCGGGTCGGGGCAGACTAACAATGAAGCGGAGTTGGAGGCTATTCTGGAGGCTATTCGGATTGGACAGGATGCGAATGTGGAAGTGAGAACGGACAGTAAAGTGGCAAAGGGTGGGTTGAGGGACTGATAAAGGTTGGTGGAAACCAACGGATCTGATAGAATCGAAGGCGGAGGGACTGCTGCGGAGGGGCAGCGGATTGTGAAGGAGCATCGTGGAGATACGACTGGTCTGGGTTAAGGGACATCAGGAAACTAGTGCGTCGCTGGATGCGGAGGGGAACAGATTGGCAGACAAGATTGCGGGACGGAGCATAAAGATGGAGCCGAGCGTGGTGCCCGAAGAGAAAGGATGGGGATTCAAGCTGGTGCGGAGAAGTGACGGGAAGGAGGTGGAGACAGACTTCAGAGAGGTGATGAAGGAATGGGGAGGAAAAGTCGAATGTGGAGGGCGGCTCAAAAGAAAACGAGATTGTGTTGATTAATGCAGAGAGTCGCAACGGAGGGATCAACGTGCAAACGATGAGGTGTGAGATGTCAGGAAGCTGGCGATGATGGCAATCCTGCAGCGGTATATCACGTCAACATCCGGTTCTACATCAACGGGGGATGGGAAGTGGTTGGTGGGGTGAGGGACCACATGAACCACTTGGTGTTTGAGTGCCCAGGGATGGCGGGATGTGTGGGGAGAGATGGAAAGGGCGGATGCAGTGAAGCTAATTGAGTGGTTGGACAAGGCGGAGGGAGCTGAAGACCCGGACCAGTTGCTCGAGGAGAAGTGGGTGGAGCCGGGAGGGCGAGTGTGTGAAGATAAGGCAGGCAGATCACGAAGGTGAGGCTATGGCAATTGATGGAGAGGTCCGGGGAGATGGTTTCGGGCGAGAACATGGGACAGTTTTGGGAAAGGTTCTCGACAGAGGTGGCTGAGATGTGTGACCGATGAGGAAGGGAAAAGCACGACAGTAAAGGAGGGGCGGACGCATATGAGTACGCTGAGGAACCAATGGACGACTCACACTATATCTTCGTTGCTGAGGCAGGCGGGAAGCCTAACGGTGATGGCGTTTTCGCACCCAGGGAATGCGGATCTCAGTTTCCCAGAGTATAGAACGCCGAGTAAGGAAGACTGGTTCCTGGGAGGTTCGGGTGGATGGGTACGGGCTATTTAAGGAGAATCGGGACTTGTTGATTTATGCGAATCCGGAATATAACCCCAGGAGGAGATGGATCGGTTTTCCGAGCAATTGGAGAGTGGGCGGAGAGCCCGATTGGTAGAGGAGGGAAAAGAGCGTTTAGATGCATTGTTATTGTGCCGTACGGGGAAGGGAAAGCGAACAGAATCCAGCTGGGGAGTGAGCCGAAGCACGGTGTGAGCTTGGCGATCAAGGGGACATTCAGATGCGTGAGCTTTCATCATCCAGGAGGGTGGTTTTGCCTTTGGGAGCCGAGTTTCTGGCGCACCGGGAGGAAAGTGGTGGGAAGGCGCGGTTTGATGTGGGGATTCTGATGTTTGAGAATGGGCGGGCTAGGGAGAGATTCCCTCGATGGACCCAGCCCGTTGTGGGCTTTGGAGGCGATGTTGAGGAAGGAGGCCGGAGTTGCATGGTGCAGGTAAACGAGGGCCGCCCGAGAGATGGGGAAGCTTTACAACTGGAGGGGGATATCGGAGGCGGTGGTGACGAAGGTGATGAGGAGGTTGAGAGCGGTGCGGTGTTAAGATGGAATACGCGAATGCATGTAGACTGGCAGCGGAAATGGGAATTGTGGATGAAGACACTCAAAAGGAGGTGGGAAGCGAGCTGGCAGGAATCAGGAAAACGATGCTCATAGCGATTCAGCAAAGGAAGAAGTGCGAAAAATTTGAGGCAGGAATGAAAGAAGAGCTGTAGTCCGGAAGTCGGCGGAGACCGCCCTGGAGGGACGGTAGCCGACCCATGAACTCCCTGGTGCTCTTTCTGCAGGACTTGTCCTGCGGGAAGGCGGCCTGGGGATCATGTCACCCGCGGGCTTCGGCCCGATTCGGACTCGGCGCAAGCCGGGAAGTATCACACACACACACACGTTTTCTCCCGCGTTTTCATGGGCTGAGGCCTTACTCCAACTGTGGTTGGACAGTGCCGGCTTGGTGTGGTGGCTGTACTGCGGCGGCTGCCTCAGGTTGTGTGGTATGTCTAGCCGAAGGCCAGCACTGTGGATGAGTGGATGGAGAGTTTCTAATCATGCTTTGATCATAGTCTCCGGCTGGACAGAGTGCTTTGCCTCGGAGGGCCCTGTCTGGTGTCGAGCTAACTACCGGTTTGTTGGTTGTTGGGACGTTCGGCAGCGGCTCATCCCCAGAATTTCAGATATCTGGCCCCCTGATGCCTGTCTGACCGTCTGGTCAGATGGAAGACCTTCTGGACAAGCTGAGTGGCACGTTCTTTGGGAGAGAGTCTGTCTTCCGGTATTCTTTTGTCATCTTCAGAAACTTTTAGGAATGTGGCCGCTGATTCTGTTAAGGCTACTGGCAGCCTGGTTGTTTTGAGCTCTGAATGGGTTATTCGTAAAATTTTCAGTCATCCATTGTAATGACGATGACATCGGTAAAAGATTGGAGGCGGTGGGGAGCAGGATTGCTATGGAGGTGGAAATGGAGTGGGAGGGTGATGGAGAGCTGGAGGATGGTAATGGGGGCGAATGTAGAGGGAATAGTTAATGTCACTGGCCACCGCTGCTGGATCAGCACGGCCTCCAGGTGGTTGAGGCGGCTGGGGGGGTGGGGGAGTTATACGAGATATTGCGGGAGGTCATGGGACCCCGGAGTGGGAAGAAGGGGTGTGGAGGGAGGGAGCGAGGGGTTTGGACGAAGGGCAGGATGGGGGAAGCGGAGGAGGCCCTCGAATTGCTGCGTGGAGGTCTGGGATATGGCAAAGGTAACTGTGGAAGTGGAGGACACATGTCAGGAGTGAGCTTATGAGTAAGCGGAACGGAGAGAGAGAGAAGCGATCAACGGGTGAATTAAGGGACGATAAATGAGGACGCTGTGGGAAGGGTGATCCTTTCAAATCAGAGGATACGAAAAAGGTGCCCTGGGTGTGGGGTGGATCGTTGGCATGCGAGGGAGGAGCGGGTGGTGGGAACAGAGGGTGTTATGGTCGTCTGAAGTGACGCGGGTAGGGAAGGATGGTTGATAAGAGGCAATGGAGGGTCCAGCCGGATGTGGTGGAAGTGGGCGGTAAGGTGTATCATGGTAGCGGTGGCGGAGTTTTGTGGGAGAAGGGGGGTGGGCGACACTGGGTGGCGGTCAAAAGATTGGAGACCAATGGTGGAGGTTTAAACAAGGAGAAGTTGGAGGCAGGTCATGAGTGTGCGTGGAGGGGCAGGAAAAGGCTTCGAAGATGAGGAAGTCGGCCCTGGGACCGGCGTTCGGGGTGAAGATGCAGATGGGAGGGAAGGCTGGGGAGCGGATGGCCGGGGCGGAGCAGTGCATGGGGTGGGTGTGGGAAGCCTATCTGCAGGGGGATAGTTACCCGGAAGTCAGGGTGCCTGCGGGGAGGGGAAGGGAGTGAAGGCGCGGAGAAGGGAAGGGGAAAAGGGATGCAGAGGAAGAAGAGGCAAAAAGCGAAAATGCTGGATATTGAGCGGGTGTATGATGAGAAGGCGGAGGCGGAAGAATTTTGTGGGGTGGAAAGTGGTGCTGCGAAAAAGGAGGCTAACTTGAGGGCGGGCCGCCGGGGAAGAGGAGGATCGGGTGGGGGTGGTCGGATGGAATGCGGGGCTGGGCTCGGAATGGAAAAGAAAAATGAAGATTTGCTGAAGGTGGGTCGAACGGACAAAGGCTTTGCAGGGAAACCAGCGAACGAGGGACAAAGAATTTCAGGAAAATGGATGAAGGGTGGTGCTGGAGGAGCTCTGTGGCGGAGGAGTCTGTTAAGCGCACCCGAGAGGGGGTGATGATTGGTATAGAAAACACTGCAAGTGGCAGTTCGAAAGATTGCAGGTGATTCCTGGTTATCTCATGTTTATGGACTGGACGGAGGGAAGAATCAGATGAGACTCATCACATTTTCCTACTGGGGACGGAGAGGAACGAGGGTAAGGAGTGTGATCTTGGAGCGGTTGGAGGAGTGTGGTGGGGGGCGTCGGATGGGAGAGGAGTCAGGTGTACACAGATGCGAACGGATGGGCTAAGGAAGGAGGGAGCAAGAGAAACTGGATTGTATGATGTGGCGAAGATGGCGAAGGCGGAGATAACTTTCATCCGGTTTTGGGTGGCAGGAAAGAGGAAGAGCAGATGGGAAGGGGGAGGGCCCGGTTGGATTTAGGTCTGTCGACGCAGGGGACAATGGGGAGGGTGCTGGACAATTTGTTTGTTTGGCGGAATGATGAGATTCAGTGGCAGGCGGTCACGGATCACCACATGATTGTAACGGATCTCCGAAACATGGCGCCCTCTGCGGTGAAAATGGCTCGGAGGAAGGTGGCCATCTGCCCTTCCCGGACGGATGTGGAGGCACTGTTGCGGGACAAGAAGAAGGAGGAGCGATGTTATGGAAATGGGAAAAGCAATTGTGGGAAGCAAATGTTGCGAGAGGCAGCTGTGAAGGGGAGGCCATCATTTGAACAGATGAGTGAGTTCTTCGGGTGACAGCTGGCTGCGTTTTCGGCTATAGGGATGTGATGAATACGGATCGAGATTTTGAGCCTCAGGATAAAGAAATTGAGGAGGAGAGCTGGCGGAGGAGGACTTGAGTAAGAGGAAGGAGATGTTGAAACAGCTGGCGAAGATGAGGTCGGTATTATGGTAAGAGAGATAGGGCATTGGAGGGAAAGCGCAAGCGTATCTATAAGGGTATCATGACGGATGGCGCGGCGCCAATTACAACCTACGTGACTCGAAATGCGGAGGAAGATGGACAGGGTGGTGTCGGACCCGGCGGAGGTTAAGAGGGATGGTGGGTTTCATGGCGGGGCTTGCAAAAAGGAAGCTGCCGGTGGGGACGGGGCAAAGACTGAAGGAGGTAACGGGAGGCGGGTGGAAGTGGTACTATGACGACGCATGATATCCAGACAATACTGGGGCGTTGCCGGACGGGAAAGCGGCTGGCCCGGATGGAGTGACGGTGGAGATGGTCCATGCTTGTCAGGACGAAATTAAGGAGTGGTTGGGGAGGCGATACAACGAGATGTTGCAGAAGTCTGAGGTTCTGAGGAGCTGAAACTCAGCTCGGTCTATATGGCAACCAAATCGCAGACGGAGCATCCGGGGATCCGGCGGGAAGAAGGCCTATAACTTTAAGGTCTTTTGAAAGGACTGCAGGTAGTGATTGCCTCGAGATTTCAAGACTGGTGCGTTGAAAAGGGGGCTGGGGCGGAGCAGTTTGGTTTCCTGATCGGAGGATTGAGACGCCGATTGCCGAGATTTTGAAGACGGACTCGAAGATTATGGGAGGTAAGGAGTTCCATGTGCGCTAGATATAAGAAAGGCCGATACAGTTGACATGGAGGCGCTCAGAAAGGGGTTGAGAAGGATGGGGTGGAAGAGGAATTTGTCAGGTATGTGGACAGCTTGTATGAGGGGAGAAAGGCGCGTGAGCACGGGGTACGGGTTGACGGATAGCGACATTGAGAGAGGAATTAGTCAGGGGGACCCGTTGTCCTGCCTGCTGTTTATCTCCTTCATGGAGGGAGTCTTGGCGGAGGTGAGACGACAGGAGGGGGCTTATATTCTGGATAGCGGCAGGAAGGTAAAGGTGTTGGCATTTGCGGACGACATTATGTTGGTGACGAGAACAAGGGAACAGATGGTCCGTTTGGTGAATACGGTAAGGCGGAAAGTGGAAGAGGCTGGTATGGGAGCTGTCGTGGAGCAAGTGTGACTACCTGTGTGGCGGGGTGAAGGGGAAGACGGACTTGGATCTGGGAGAGGGTCGGAAGATCAGAGTGCAAAAGGGTGGAGCAATTCGGTATCTTGGGATAAAGTGGATAGATGAAGTAATAGTCCACGGAGAAGGTGATCCAGAAATGTGTGGGCGACTGCACAGGCTCATGGACGAAGGTCCCTCCGAGGTTGATGAATGATCTGACTTGATAAGGGACGGCTGGAAGCAGCATAAGAGGTGTTCAGGGAAATCGAGGTTGTATTGGGAAATGCGACCCGGCAGAGGTGCTGTTCTTTCCGGAGGAGGAAGGGGGTATGGGGCTGAAGGACCCGATTGATGTCCATGATATGATGGTGACACAAATTCTGGGAGGATGGCGGACGAGCAGGGGTGTGGAGTGGTGCTGAGGGAGGAGATCGCTGCTGCAGAAATTGTGGACGACGCGTGAGCTGCTGATGATGAAGGAAGGAAGACAATGCAGGAGAAGATGCCGGTGTTGGGGCGTTGCAGGTGATGCACAGAGAGACATGGCGATCCTGAGGGACGGTGAGAAACTGAAGGAGGAAGTGAAGTACGGCATGCCGACACTGGAAGAGATGGCGGAGCCTGCAAGATAACAAAGAAGCACAGACAGACCCTCATGAAAAGGAAGATTCGGAGTGTGGCGGACCTCATCATAGGGGAAGATTTCATTGGAAAGGGGTGATGGTATGTGGAGATGATCAAAAGCGGGTGTGTCTGTATGGTAACAGGGTGAGTCCGGACTATCTGCAATTGGCGAGGTGGATTCGGGAGGGAGGAGTCAGGGCGGAGGGCGGAGTGAGGAAGGAAAAGGAGGAAGGCAATGCAGATAAGGTGATGAAGAGGAGAGGGGAGTCGGGGGGTTGGGGCGGTCGGGGGGAAGCGAAACCAAGAGTCAAGAGGCAAAGCGTTGCAGTGCGTCGGGGGGAAGGTAGCAGTGGTGAAACAGAGGAAACATGGGAGGGAGGATGGGGTGGGAAAGGGGAGGGAAGAAGGAGCGAGAGAAGATGGGGAGAAGGGGGCGGATTGAGAGGAGCGAAGGCGAGAGGGCGGAAGGGCAGGTGGAGGGAGGGGAACAAGAAGGGGAGGCGAGGGCTGGTGGAGTGGGACGAGGGCTGGAAAAGGCGGGAGGAGTTGATGGCGGAGGATGAGGTGGGTAAGAGTGTATTGAGGCGGAATGGAGGTTGTTTTATACTGATGGGAGTGCGACAAGAAGCCGGAAGGAAAGACGGCGTTCGCGGTGATTGAGAGATTAAAATGGGGCGGTGGAGTGAGGTGTTCGGTCGGGGCAGACTAACAATGAAGCGGAGTTGGAGGCTATTCTGGAGGCTATTCGGATTGGGATGCGAATGTGGAAGTGAGAACGGACAGTAAAGTGGCAAAGGGGTGGTTGAGGGACTGATAAAGGGTTGGTGGAAACCAACGGATCTGATAGAATCGAAGGCGGAGGGACTGCTGCGGAGGGGGCAGCGGATTGTGAAGGAGCATCGGAGAGATACGAATGGTCTGGGTTAAGGGACATCAGGAAACTAGTGCGTCGCTGGATGCGGAGGGGAACAGATTGGCAGACAAGATTGCGGGACGGAGCATAAAGATGGAGCCGAGCGTGGTGCCCGAAGAGAAAGGATGGGGATTCGCTGGTGCGGAGAAGTGACGGGAAGGAGGTGGAGACAGACTTCAGAGAGGTGATGAAGGAATGGGGGAGGAAAAGTCGCATGTGGAGGGCGGCTCGTAAAAAGAAAAACGAGATTGTGTTAATTAACGCAGAGAGTCGCAACGGAGGGATCAACGCAAACGATGAGGTGTGAGATGTCAGGAAGCTGGCGATGATGGCAATCCTGCAGCGGTATATCACGGCCAACATCCGGTTCTACATCAACGGGGAGGGGGATGGGGGCGTTGTGGGGTGAGGGACCACATGAACCACTTGTGTTTGAGTGCCCAGGGATGGCGGGATGTGGGGAGAGATGGAAAGGGGCGGATGCTGAAGCTAATTGAGTGGTTGGACAAGGCGGAGGGAGCTGAAGACCCGGACCAGCTGCTCGAGGAGAAGTGGGTAGAGCCGATGGAGTGTGAAGATAAGGGGCAGATCACGAAGGTGAGGCTATGGCAATTGATGGAGAGGTCCCGGGGGAGATGGTTTCGGGCGAGAACATGGGACAGTTTTTGGGAAACGTTCTCGACAGAGGTAGCTGAGATGTGACCGATATGAGGAAGGGAAAAGCACGACAGTAAAGGAGGGCGGACGCATATGAGTACGCTGAGGAACCAATGGACGACTCCCCACACTATATCTTCGTTGCTGAGACAGGCGGGAAGCCTAACGGTGATGGCGTTTTCGCACCCAGGGAATGCGGATCTCAGTTTCCCAGAGTATAGAACGCCGAGTAAGGAAGACTGGTTCCTGGGAGGTTCGGTGGATGGGTACGGGCTATTTAAGGGGACTTGTTGATTTATGCGAATCCGGAATATAACCCCCAGGAGGAGATGGATCGGTTTTTCCGAGCAATTGGAGAGTGGGCGGAGAGTCCGATTGGTAGAGGAGGGAAAAGAGCGTTTAGATGCATTGTTATTGTGCCGTGCCGGAAGGGAAAGCGAACAGAATCCAGCCGGGGGTGAGCCGAAGCACGGTGTGAGCTTGGCGATCAAGGGGACATTCAGATGCGTGAGCTTTTCATCATCCAGGAGGGTGGGTTTGCTTTTGGGAGCCGAGTTTCTGGCGCACTGGGAGGAAAGTGGTGGGGAAGGCGCGGTTTGATGTGGGATTCTGATGTTTGAGAATGGGCGGGCTAGGGAGATTCCCGATGGATCCAGCCCTGTGGGCTTTGGAGGCGATGTTGAGGAAGGAGGCCGGGAGTCGCATGGTGCAGGTAAACTATGAGGGCCGCCCGAGAGATGGGGAAACGCTTTACAACTGGAGGGGGATATCGGAGGCGGTGGTGACGAAGGTGATGAGGAGGTTGAGAGCGAAGTGCGGCTTTAAGATGGAATACGCGAATGCATGTAGACTGGCAGCGGAAATGGGAATTGTGGATGAAGACACTCAAAAGGAGGTGGGAAGCGAGCTGGCAGGAATCAGGAAAACGATGCTCATAGCGATTCAGCAAAGGAAGAAGTGCGAAAAATTCGAGGCAGGAATGAAAGAAGAGCTGTAGTCCGGAAGTCGGCGGAGACCGCCCCTGGGGGGACGGTAGCCGACCCATGAACTCCCTGGGGTGCTCTTTCTGCAGGACTTGTCCTGCGGGAAGGCGGCCCGGGGGGGATCATGTCACCCGCGGGCTTCGGCCCGATTCCGGACTCGGCGCAAGCCGGGAAGTATCACACACACACACACACACATGTTTGTCGGGGGTACTAAAATCCATACCGGCGGTATGGATTTTCAATAGAAATCGAATTTTTCGAGGTGGTGTTCCGACATCATCCCAAGTGTTTTTTCGATGAAACTCCGCACTCTTCTCGGCCGCACGCTTGTGTTGTTGCACACGGGCAGCCTCTTGCGCAGCCGCCTCCTTCTCAACATCAGACATAGTCACAGATTCAGAATCAGCCATCTTCTGCGGAGAAATTCAAACGCTTGAAGGTCAACTCGACCCCGGGAGACTTTCCATTTGCTCCATCGTCATCCCAGTCTTGCTCATTGGAAAATAGCAAAAGGCAGCGAGAGAATCGACGCAAAAATCGGGGCAAAGGAATTCAAAACTCAAAGGTCTATGCGACCGGGGAGCCTAGCCTCTGAAGAAGCCCAGGTCCACAAACGGCCCTGGGCAGGATAAAAGCGCAAAGGTCGCAGGGGGTTTTTGTTTCCGGTTTTGTATGGACGGGGCGTCGACAAGAACCCAGAGTGCACAGGGCGTTCATGAACGGGGGGGGGGGGGGGGGTGAGCGAGAGCCGGTTTTGGGGATCCTCTGGGAGAGAAACTGGTATGCACGCAGCCTCTCTCCCCCCGAGCCCGATTATCCGGCCTCCAACGATTTCACCCCCACCCCCTCCTCGAGCATTCGTATAAGATCATTTTTGTTTTTGCAGAAAACCGGACCGGAAAAACTGCGGGACGGGGGCGTGGTGGGACAGGGTTGGGGGTGTTTATTCTGGGGCGCGTGACGCCGGCGTGTGTGTGTGTGTGTGTGTGTGATACTTCCCGGCTTACGCCGAGTCCGTTACCGGGCCGAAGCCCGCGGGTAACATAGACCTCCCGGTCCGCCCTCCTCGCGAGACGAGCTCGCAAGAAGGGAACGCCCCAAGTGGCCCATGGGTCGGCTCGCACCCACAAGGGCGGTCACCGCCGACACTCGGACTACGTCCCTTCGTCCATCCCTTCCTCATTCTTCTCGTTCTTCTTCCGCTGCTTGATCGCTACGAGCATAGTTCTCCGCAATCCACCCAGTTCGCAATCTCCTCTGGGTCTCTTCATCCACAATCCCCAACTCGCTGCCAGTCTGCAGTCATTCGCAGATCTCCCTAAACCCGCATCGTCTTCGCAGTCTCCCAGCGACTCTTCACCACACCTTCAGAAATCCCTCCAGTTATAGAGCACTTCGCCCTCCTTCGGACGCCGCTCATAGTCAGCCTCCACTCTTCGCGCTCCCGCCTCCTTTCGCAACATGTTCTCCACACAAGGGGCTGGGTCCATCGGGAATCTCTCGGGCCCGCTGGTTCTCAAAGAGCAGAATGCCCACGTCAAACGGGGCCTTCCCCGCACCTTTCTCCCCGTCCGCCAGAAGCTCAGCCAGAAGCTGAAGCCCCTTCCTCAATGATAAACAGCTCCTTCAGTTGCATGTCCCCCCTCAGCGCCAAACCGACTCCATGCTGCGCCTTCACTCCCTGCACCGGCCGCGTCCGGTTTGGCTTGCCCACCCGTACGGGACTATCGCGATACATCGGAAGGCTCTTCCCAGTTTCAGCTCTCCGCCCAATCGCCAATTGCCGTAAATAACCGGTCCATCTCCTGTGGGTTGTATTCGGGGTTGGCGAAGATGAGGAGGTCGCGATTCTCCTTGAACAGCCCGTAACCATCCAGTCTTCCACCCAAAAACCAGTCATCTTTGCTGGGCGTCCTGAATTCAGGGAAGCTCAAATCTGCATTCCCAGGATGCGAGAATGCCATCGTCGTCAAACTGCCTGCTTGTCTGAGCATAGAGGACACCACGGGGTCGTCCACTGGTTTCGCAGGGTGCTCTTGTGGGTCTGCCCTTCTGCCATCTCCGTACTCATCCCATCCACATATCGATCGCACGTTCGCCACTTCTGTGGTGGCACAAGCTGTCCCAGGTTCGCGCGGTACCAGCGCCCCCGCGATCGCTCGATGAGCTCCCAGAGTCTGTCCATCGCTATCTGCTTACCTCTCACCTGCACGCTTCGGCCCATAGGCTCCACCCATTTTTCTTGGAGCAATTGTTCTGCATCTTCTACTCCTTCCCCCTTGTCCAGCCATGCGATCAGTTTGATCGCGTTGGCACCACTCCACCTTTCCGCGACACTGCCCATCATCGAAGGGCATTCGAAAACCAAATGGTTTGTACAATCTCTCGCCCCACACCAACATTTCCCATCCCCTTCACCATTGATGTAGAATCTGATGTTGGCCGTGATGTAACGCTGCAAGATTGCCATCATGGCCAGTCTGCCCGACATTTCACATCGCATGGTCTGCGTATTTATTCCGCCATTTCCCGTCTGAGCATTGATGACCACCAGTGTTCTTGCATTTCGGGCCGCCCTGGAGATGCGTCCGCGGCGGCTGAAGGACTGAGGCTCACGCGGAAGTCTCCCTCCACTCTCCCCGTCGCATTGGTGGATCAGCCGGAAACCCCAAGTCCGTTCCTGTTGCACCTTGCCTATGTCCTGTTTGATGCTTTGCCCGGCAATCTTGTCTGCCAATCTGTTCCCCTCCGCATCCAGCGATGCCCCTGTCTCCTGGTGCCCCTTCACCCACACCAGCCGGACACCCCCCCTGTGCTCCTTCAGTATTCGCTGTCCCTTCGGAGGCCCTCGGCCTTCGACTCGATCAGGTCCGTCGGTGTCCAGTCGTCCTTCATCAGCCTCTCCACCCATCCCTTTGCCACCTTACTGTCCGTGCGCACCTCCACGTTTGCATCCTGTCCCACTCTGATGGCTTCCAGGATGGCTTCCAGCTCTGCCTCATTGTTTGTTTGCCCTTTCCCGTGCACCTTCTCCCGACCCGCACAGCCAGTGCCCCATTGGACAGCTGCCCACCACCGCCAATGCTGCTCGTTGTCCTTCTTGGTCGCGCTGTGTCAAAAGTCCGCCACTTCAGCTCGGGCCTCCACCAGCACCTCCACCTCTTCACACTCCGCCCGCAGTGCCTCCCATCGCCTCCACATTGCCTCGTCCCACTTGCCCGCTTTCATCCGGCTCTTCTTGCTTTCCCGTTTTGGTCCAGGTGCCTCTCCGCCCCCCTCTTCTTGTCGCCGGCTTCAACATGCATCCTCTCCGTTTCGCCATCCCCTTGCTCGTCGGCTTCCCTTTCTTGGCGACCTCACACCGGCTCTCCGCCCGGCGTTTCCCACCGCCACGACCACCAGCTCACCCCTGCCCCACCATCAGCTTGGCCTGCCTCATCTTCTTCTTCGGGTCTGGGGTCCCGTGCTCCTCCCCATCCTCCTCCTCTCTCTTACCCGGATCCCGTCCTGCCCTCTCTCGGCTCTCCTCCTTTCCTGTTCCGTCCTTGCCTCTTCCGATCCCTTTCTGCCACTTTCCTCGGATCCTCCTCGCTAGCTTGACATATTCCGTCTCCACTTTGTTCCCCATACGCACACACGCTCCTTGATGGCCTCCACGTACTGCGGCATCGTGCCCTTCCACTGGAACCTACCGCCCACGATCAGGTCAGCCACACTCCTGATGCCCTCTTCATAAGTGTCTGCCTGTGCCGCTTGGTGATTTTGCATGGTTCACAGCTCCTCCAGTGTTGTCGGCATTCCCCATTCCGCTTCTTCTTTCGGTACATCCCCATCCCTCACGATGGCCAACCCTTCTTGTGCAGGATCCTGAGCATCCCCGACACCACCCCGGCATCTTTTCCTTCGCGTGCAGTCGGACCCACTTCCCGGGGTTGTCCAACAGGCTCGCTCGTCGTCCACAACTTTGCGGCAATTTCTTCGCGAGCATCACCCCACACCCTTGCTGGTCTGCCACCCCGCCCAGCAGCGTGAGCACCATCATGTCATGCACATCCACCGGGTCTTTGAGACCCATCCCACCCCTCATCCTCGGGAAGAAAAGCACCTCCGCCGGGTCACATTTCCCAGACACCCCCACCTCCAAGAAACAACAACTGTCTCGTTTGAGCTCTGAACGGGCAGCTCAGCTCACCCAGGCCTCGGAGAAGGCCGTCGAACCGCCCGCCTCCACCCTTCCGTCTCACTGTGTTGACCAACCGTACCATCTGCTCCTTGGTTCGAGTGACAAGCATGACATCGTCAGCAAAGGCAAGGACTTTCACCTTCCCTTCCACCATCCAGGATATACCCACCTTCCTGCTTTCGCACCTCTGCCAGCACTTCCTCCATGAATGAGATAAATAGTAGACATGAAAGCGGGTCCCCCTGACTGATGCCTCTCTCTATCTCGTAGCTCTCCGTCAACCCGAAACCCGTGATGACTTTGGCCTTCCTCCCTCATACAGACTGTCCACATACCTGATGAATGCCTCCACCCCCATCCGTCTCAGTCCCTCCTCAGTGCGTCCATGTCCACTGTATCGTAGGCTTTTGATATCTAACGAACACATGTGGAATTCCCTGCCTCCCATTATCTTTGCATCCGTCAGCACTCCCATAATTTCTGCAATTGGGGTCTCAATCCTCCTCCTCTCAGAAACCCAAACTGCTCCTCCCAAACACCTTCTTTTGCACGCACCACTCTTGAAACCGCGACGCCACCACCACCTGCAACCCCTTCAAAAAGACTTGTATCAAAGTGATTGGCCTTCTGCCTGCCGGGTCCCCGGGGTGCTCTGTCTGCGACTTTGTGGCCATGAACACCGAGCTGACCTTAAGCTCCTGCGGCACCTCACCCGCCCAACATCTCATTGTATCTCCTCCCCAACCACTCTTTGATCTCTTCCCACAGGCATGGATCATCTCTGCCGTCACCCCATCCGGGCCCGCTGCCTTACCATCGGGGAGCGCCCCAGGATTGTCTCAACATCATGCGTTGTGAGGGGGGCCATGATCACCCTCCCTCTTCCTGCGGCCTTCCTTCTGGCACCCGCCCCACCCTCGGGCCCACCGGCAACACCCTCCTTGCCAGGTCCGCCATGAACTTCCTCCATCCATTCTTCACTGACTCCGGATCTGTGACCACCTTGTCCACCTTTCCTCCGCATTCTTAGTTGCATACGACGTCACCGGTGCCACCCCGTCTGTCATGATGCTCTTGTATATGCGCTTGCGCTTCCCTTCCAACGCCCGATCCCTCTTCCTGTAATGCACTCCTCTCATTTTGGCCAATTGCTTCTGCATTTCCTCCTCAGGCTCGGGTCCCGCTCCGCCATCGCCCTCCGTCTCAGCTTCTTCATGCGATGGGGCTCATAATCCCTGTCTGTGTTGGCCACGTCCCGGAACCCAAACACCTTCCCCGCCGTCTCCCGCAGGATCCCACTCATCTGCTCGAACGACGGGTCCGCCCCTTCTCCACCGCCCTCCGAAGCAATTCCGCCACTTTCTCCCGGTACGTGCGCATCTTCTCCACCATCCCTTCATACTCATCCTTCCTCTTCTCCCGCAGCAGCGCATCCAGGTCCGACCTGGACGGGCAGATGGCCACCTTCCTCCGCAGCGTCCCCGCCCATGCCGGCAACATGTTCTCAAGTCGGTGACAACCATGTGATGGTCTGTGACTTCCTGCCATTGAACCTCCTCATTTCTCCACACCCACATGTTGTCTAACATTCGCGCCATCGTCCCCTGCGTTGCCAAGCAGAGGTCCAGCCTGGCCTCCCCTTTCTTCCCCCCCTTGCTTGCCCTCCTCCTCCACCCTCCCCCTTCCCTCCTTTCTTCTTGTTACGCACGAATGTAATCTCGTTCTGCTTACCCACCATCTTCGCCGTGTCATACAGACCCAGCATCTCCTGCTCCCCAACCTCCTTGGCCCAGCTATTCGCGTCCGTGTACACCACCACGCCCCTCCCCTCAGCTGCTCCCTCCGCCATGCACTCTTCCAGCCTCCTGATAATGACATTCCTTACCCTCACCTTGTCCCTCCTCCTGGTAGTACAGATTTATGAGCCTCAGGTTGGTCTTCCTCCGACCAATCGAGAACATCAAGCAGCCAGGGATCACCTCCCTGACCTTGCGCACTGCTATCTGTAAGGTCCGCCTATACCCAATCATCACCCTCCCTTGGGGTGCCGCGCTTCTGCGTCCTCCACCACCGAGCTCCTCCAGCACCACCCCTTCATCCACTTCTCCTCCAACTGTTGCTTGTTGTCTTTCGTGCCTTTCGTCTCTTGCAGGAGGGCAATGTTGACCCCCCCAACTCGCAGCAGGTCCGCCACATTGCTCTTCTTCCAGTCTGACCCCAACCCACGCACGTTCCACCCCACGACCCTCATCCTTCCCTCCTCCCTTGCCGGCAACCCCGCCCTCAAGTTGGCCTCCTTCTTGCCCCTGGCACCACTTCTCCACCCCCCTGGAATTCCTCCTCCTCCGCCTTCTCGTCATATGTCTTCTCGATATCCCCATCTTTGCCACCTGCCTTTTCTTCCCTTGTCGCGTCCTTCTTCCCGCGCTTCTTCCTGGCCTTTCTGCTCATCCCGTCCCCAGGATACCTGGGCACCCCCGGGTAGGGAGTCCCCGTTACCGGGCGCACCCCCGACTGCCCATCTCATGCTCCTCCAGGTCTTCACCTCTCCCCGCCTTACCCGTCTCCCTCTTCGTCCCCCCTTGTTGCCTCCCGTCTGCCCCCCTTCTTTGCTCCCCCTCCAAAAAGCCGGTCCCCACGTCGAACGCTGCATTCTCGACCCCATCCCTGCCCCCGCCACATAAAGAAAGATGTCGCCATGCCTCGTCTCTTCCCTCACCCACCTCCCCTCACCACGCTGTCATCGAAGCGCCACCATGCCCCTTCAATCCTCTTTACCGCCACCCAATGTCGCCCTCCCCTCTCCTTTCGCAGAACTCCGCCGCCGCCTCCAGGCGGTAATTCGTGCCAAGAACTCCACGGGCCCCGGCTGCACCCGCCACTGCGACTGGTCCACCCTGCCGTCCCGCCGATCGCGAACCACCTGGACCACCATGACATCCTCCATGCCCACCGCCCGTTCCTCCTGCGCGTGCCACCGATCGGCACCACACTCTGGGCACCTCTTCCGCACTCGTCCGTCCGCCATCACCACCTTCCGGACCGCTTCACTCATTCTGTCACCGTCCCTCTCCAGGCGCACCATCAGGCAGTCCCGCTCCCTTTCGCGGCCCTCGCTCACCCTTCCGCATTCCTGACAGACGTGCACCACCCTCATCCGCGCTCCTGTCGGGATCCGAGCTTTCCTCAGCAAGTCCGCCACCGCATCCCCTGCATCCCCATCATGAAGCTCATCCAGCCCATCAATCCCCTTCTCCCAGATTGCCTGCTCCATACCCGGGCCTCCCAACCACCCCTCTCACAACATCGAACAACTGCCCGGCCCCCCACCGCTTCCACCACCTGGAGGGCTGTTGCCACCCAACAACGGTGGCCCGACTTATTACACACGCCTCTGTACCTCCCGACCCCCGCCCCCTGCGACAGGCCAGCCCCATCAACTTCCTCCAGCCCGCCACCACCGCCAATCAACTCGCCCGGTCGCTCCATCATCCCTCCATCACTGTCACGTCCCCTCCCCCTTCCATCAGAGCCTCCTTCTCCCCGTACCTCGTCCCGTGCCTCTTCGGGCCAGTCCTTTGCCTACTCCGCCTCCCAGTCCGCCAGCTGGGATCCTGTCCCCACCCCCAAAAGCCCAAACCTCCGCCGCTCCATCATCCACACCCACTCCTTCCACGCCGCCTCGCTTTGTAGAGCCGCGTCGATTTCACACGCTCTCCGATTCACGCCCGTCCCTCCCCATTGAGCCATCGCCACCAGTAAACAGATTCCCACCCATCGATTCCCCCCAAATATATTTCGTTTGGTCCAATAACGATGTCCTCGCACTACCCCCTTCACCTGCGCCCATAGCCTGTGGTATTCCCGGCTCCCCCTGACTTGGATCAAGTCGATCAGGCCATCTTCCAAAAACAAAGCCCCTGCATAAACACACACAACCTACCAACACTACCTATCAAAATCGTCAAAAGGATATCCACCAAACCGCCATCATTCTCTGCCAGCTCATGCAGGGACCCGTCCGCCCAACTCCGGCCGAAGATTCCCTCCCTGGTGCCAACCTGGCAGTAGCAAGCTACTGCCCCATCAGTTCCCTCCACCGTCCGCTCTACCCCATTCCACTGTTTCAATTCCCCGGCCTTCTTTTTCACCAAATCAGATCCCCATCCGCTCGTTCTTCTCTCCTGCGCTGCCCTCTCCGGCTGGCCGATTTCCCACCGATCGCCACGTTTCCTTTCCCACGCCTCCTTCTTCCTTTGGGTCCGTCCCCAACACTATTCTATTATCACCGCTCCCCCATTTCCAGTATCGCAGCCATCCACGCCAACAAACCGTCCCCTGATCATGTCGGCCAAGCCCACACCCACTTTCCCCAGTCTGTGTAACACACCAACACACCACCAACTGGTTTTCAATAACAAGATCGAGCGTGCCCGAGACTTTCTCAGGCCCAACGCCGATTTCGCTGTATTGCCCAACTCAATACGCTCAACAGCGTAAGGGCTCAATTCAGTACTAATCTCTTCTGAGAATATATGGTCGTTCAGTTATTCTTCTTGGTATTATCTGATTGTTTGGATTGATCACCTCTTTGTGTCTTCAGCACCTCCTCTCGCCCCCCCCTTTCACAGAATCGAACCAAACACAAGCTCATGTTCACAACAACCCCTTTGCATCGCCTTTACGACCTCCCCTGCGCACGATTGTACGTGCGTAGGAGGTCCACTCGCCTTGGTCGCGTAGATAGCTGTCCCTCTGCCTCCGTTACAGTTAGAGCCATGTGCCGTCCCACTTCCCAGTACCATAAGCTTGACCCTTTCGCGCAATCATCTGGGGCCTGATCGGGGGGTTGAGCGTCTCCAACCATTGCTTGAGCGCAGGCACTGTCGGAAGGTCGCGTCTCCTCACAATGGCAAGCGACATTCCAGCTGGCACATTGATTCGCACATCTGCAGGACAAATCGTAATCAACACACGATGAGGGGCGTCGACAGCAGGAAAATCTCGGGACCTCCCCATCGGAGGGGGGAGGACATCCATGAGCATTGAAAGACGCCCGGAAACAGCATAAAGATACGAAGCGAATCTACCATGACCATTGAGCTGACAACAGCAGTGAGTGATTGACAGACTCCTCCTTCCCAGCCATGCTGCACCGTTGTGGCCTGCATAAATCCAGCCAAGGTCACCTTCGACACCTTTTCCACAATAACATCTGGCTCAAACGCCGCAACCTCACCTTTGATCGGCTCGATCTCCGCTCCAAACTTGTCAGCAAGGCCTTCAATGGCAACCACCAAGCCCTCAGTCACTTCATCAAAGAGGGCTGTGAACCGAGGGAAAGACCCTCCACAATGGTCCCCACCAAGGTTTCCTGGATCTCAGCATAGCTGATCGGCTCGATCTCCGGCTTGAAAACAATCATCGCTCCAATCGCCTGCACCACGATCAGAAAACAAATAGCGAGGGTGAGAAACATGGAACTTCTCAAGACTGCAGGCTCCAACTCGGAGCTCCACCCCTTGCAGCCGCGGCAACCGTGCAGTGATTTCATGTGTGAACAGCAGACCTTCTCCCACACGGTCCGGTCCCTCTTCGTCCCCTCTTCATGACCCCTCATGGTTTCTCTTCTGGCGTCCCGCCGCACCGTCCTCAATCACAATTGGAACTGATCCAGTAACAGTAGAAGTGCTCATGGCTGGCAGTTAAAGAACAATCGAGCAAAAATCGGAGCGGAGAAAATTCAACTTAGCAGTCTACTCGACCGCGGAGGACGCCGGCGATCAACGACGGGGCCAGAGCGCCTCCTGCAGCAGGGGAGCGGGGCATCGAAGGTGGCATCGCGCCGCAGCTTGTTGCCCAGACCTGGGAATGCCCGGCTTGACCCGATCCTCAAACTCGATGACGTAGGTGCCGTTACGCATGCGTTCCGCCACCCTCCCGGACCAGCAGAACCTGCCAATGCCGGGCCGGCGCCATTTGGCAGGGGGCGACCATGACGCGAGTCCCTCCTCGATGGTCTCTTGGTCCTTGTTGCGGCGCCGCTCAATGTAGCCGTACTCGCGGTGCCGGTAGAACGCCACGGCCTTTGATTTGGCGCACCTCCGCGGCCGCCAGGTTGGCGAACTTGTCCGGCAGCTGGGCCATGTCGCCCAGTTGTTCGTACTCGGGGAGGTAGAGCGCCATCATCACAACCGGGCGTTGCTGGAAGACCGAAGAAACCGTGGCCGTGTTGTACAGGTGCACGGCGGGCTGCAGGAAGGGCTGCCACGGCAGCTCGCGGTGGTGGCCGGCACGATACGCATCTTCATCACCCGGTTCTTGATCTTCTTGACGGCGTTCTCGGCCTTCCCATGAGACTGGGGGTAGTACGGCCTCGACCGGTGGTGCTCCATGTGGACCCCGGGCAGCAGGTTCTTGTTCCTGAGCGGGTTGATGACTGTGAAGAGCAAACTGAAACGCACAGAACAGACGCGATCCACTCGGCCACGCGCTGGTTGACGAACTCGGTCCCATTGTCGGTCACGATCCGGGTGGGGAGCAGATTGGGCTCGTCGCTGGTGAACACACGACTGAGAAGGTCGGTCACCTCCTGCCCGGTGGCCTCGTCTCCCATGTCGCGGCGGCCCACATAGCTCGTGAAGTGGTCCACCAGGACGCAGAACGCGCGAGGCGGCTGGCAGCTCATCTCGAAGCCGCCGCAGTCGAGCTCGACCACCTCGAGGGGCCGGTTGACCACCAAGGCGTGGTACTTGGGATGCTCGTACGTGGGCCGGACGGCACTGGCCACACGTCCCGATGATGTCCCGCGCAAGCTGATCCACGCCATGAATGTAGAAGAGGCCCTTCGAGTAGGCAATCAGGGCATCTCGGTTGAGGTGCCCCTGCTGGACATGCAAGCGCCGCAGCAAGCGCACACGGCGGGCAAGGTAGATCACGGGCACCCAGATGGGCCGATCGCGGATCTCGTGGTCGAAGCGGAGCTGCAGAACTCCCGCTCGACGCGGTACAACCTTCATTGGCGTGTTTTAGACAGTTCGACCGGTAACTGCGTGATCCTTCCCGAACTGGAAAAATGAGACAAAGGGGGCATTGATCATGACCCGAAAACCAAAAACAGACGTTCCACCCGGTAAGGATCAGGTGGATCCCCGCGCCGTCCGGTCGTAGCTTCCATAATCTGCCACATCACCATCGTCTGCTGCTACATCAACCACGACGTCAATCTCGGCGGCTTCTGCGGTCCAGGTCTCCAAGGGCTGGCTCTTCGGCCTCCTCATGTGCCGCCTCGTCACCATCACCACCTCCGAAAATAACTCCTCCTCAGGAAGCGGTGGAGGGAGGTCGTCAACTTCGATTGGCTCCATATCAGAGCGCCACAGGAGTGGCTATCACCCTGGTCATGCAGCCCGTCCAGCGAGCACTACCCCGGTCCCAGACCTCCGGGTCCCGATCCCGCCCCGGTGGCTTGTTGTTCAATCGAGGCAATTTCTCGATGTATCGTGTTTTTAGAAAACAAACCAAAAAATCAGGATCGAAAAGAGGGATTGTATTACAAGTTACGGCAAGTCCTCGATTTCCTGGCTGAAGGTCCGCGCCCAAAGCATCCGGACTGAGCGGGTCCAGCAGCGGTTGAGCTCGTCGGAAGGAGGAGGCCACTGATAAGGCTGATCATCGGGAGCGGGATGAGGGGCCCTCTTGGTCATCTTGAAGCTCGAAGGCCTGCTCTTGTTGTTGTTGCTCGGCGGTGGTGGTCTGCTGGAGGCCTGCTGTTCTTGTAGAGCCGGGGCAGGTTCTTCTTGAGGGGGAGCAGAGGAAGATGCAGGTCCCATTCGTCGACAGGGGGTGCAACGACGTTGCAAAGCTCCGTCTCGTGGGCTTCGAGGGGCAGGTATGCTTCGTCCTGCTGGTGCACCAGCACCGGAGGCACGTGGCCGATCATGAGGCTCTCCACTGCAGGCGCCCGGTCAATTAGATCAACGCGCGTTCCGGTGGCCTCTGCCGCCAAGAGAGCTGGCCCACAGCCGCAGAAGCAGTCCAACACAGGGCCCGGCCCTCCGTAGCGGCGGAAGAGGTAGACGTAAAGATCGGCCGGCTTGGCGAAGCGGGCCGCCCGCCTGGTGCCGCAGACCGCGTTGGTGCGCGGGTTGGCCCGGCGTTCATCTCGGCCAACTTCGCACTCGGAGAAGGGCACAGTACATCCCAGCGCCAGTTGACGGCCCTCGTGGCCTCGCTGGAAGACCTCGATGGCAGCTCCACCTCCTCAGGGCGGGGTTCGGTGAGAGCGACGGCCGGGGGTTGGCCTCTCGAGGTAATCTGCGCGAAGAAGTGATGAAGAAGAATTGTCTCGTGAAGGGAATGAATCACGGACTTCCCCAGATGGCACGAATTCGGTGATCGCTCACGAAATTGAAGCACTCGAGAGCCGGCGTCCATTGCTGGGACAGGTTGGCCTCGGTATCCATCACAATGATGGTACCATTGGGGCAATGAACGAGTCGAGGTACTGGGCCAGGGATCCGTAGTCCGGGGTGGTCTGTCTCGAGGGTCGTCGGTAATGCCCCAGGGAGCATCCAACACGGCCAAGGTATACAGTGTCTATTGAATGAAACGAGGGATGTTAGTGGGGATCCAACAAGTTGGAAACTGCAGACACGGCCGGGATTATCCTTCGCGCGAAACAAGATCGCTTCGGCATCCCCGCAGTAGAACCGGGCCAAGGTTTTCCCATGAGGGATCGGCCCTCCGCGGTGCGGAAAAAAGCAGCTGGGGGCCGGAACGAGGCGCAGCGGACGCGGGCTTGGTGGTGGCCTGGGCGACTGACGCTGCGGTGGCTTGGAGGTTGCTGTTGGGCCTGGGCCGGGGTCTGGGGTTGAGGCTGAGCCGGCTGGGGCTGAGGCGACGGCTTGGCCTGGGGGCGGGCTGCGGCGGCTTGGCCTGGGGGCGGGCTGCGGCTTGGCCTGGGGGCGGGCTGCGGCGGCTTGGCCTGGGGGCGGGCTGCGGCGGCTTGGCCTGGCTGGCTCGGGGCTTGGCTTTGGGCTCGGGCTCGGCACCGGTTTCGACGAAGGCTGGGCTTCCTCGGTGGCCGACTCGGTGGGAGTGCGCAGGCCTTGACCTCATACTCGTCATCGGCCTCCGCCGCCTTGGCCTCGGCTTCGGAGGTCGGCTCGGCTTTGAAAGAAGCGCCTTCAGGGT
>JAPMOS010000035.1:322752-325252 GCA_027972325.1 Paratrimastix pyriformis | reverse complement strand
TTTTTTTTTTTTTTTTTTTTTTTTTTTTTTTTTTTTTTTTTTTTTTTTTTTTTTTTTTTTTTTTTTTTTTTTTTTTTTTTTTTTTTTTTTTTTTTTTTTTTTTTTTTTTTTTTTTTTTTTTTTTTTTTTTTTTTTTTTTTTTTTTTTTTTTTTTTTTTTTTTTTTTTTTTTTTTTTTTTTTTTTTTTTTTTTTTTTTTTTTTTTTTTTTTTTTTTTTTTTTTTTTTTTTTTTTTTTTTTTTTTTTTTTTTTTTTTTTTTTTTTTTTTTTTTTTTTTTTTTTTTTTTTTTTTTTTTTTTTTTTTTTTTTTTTTTTTTTTTTTTTTTTTTTTTTTTTTTTTTTTTTTTTTTTTTTTTTTTTTTTTTTTTTTTTTTTTTTTTTTTTTTTTTTTTTTTTTTTTTTTTTTTTTTTTTTTTTTTTTTTTTTTTTTTTTTTTTTTTTTTTTTTTTTTTTTTTTTTTTTTTTTTTTTTTTTTTTTTTTTTTTTTTTTTTTTTTTTTTTTTTTTTTTTTTTTTTTTTTTTTTTTTTTTTTTTTTTTTTTTTTTTTTTTTTTTTTTTTTTTTTTTTTTTTTTTTTTTTTTTTTTTTTTTTTTTTTTTTTTTTTTTTTTTTTTTTTTTTTTTTTTTTTTTTTTTTTTTTTTTTTTTTTTTTTTTTTTTTTTTTTTTTTTTTTTTTTTTTTTTTTTTTTTTTTTTTTTTTTTTTTTTTTTTTTTTTTTTTTTTTTTTTTTTTTTTTTTTTTTTTTTTTTTTTTTTTTTTTTTTTTTTTTTTTTTTTTTTTTTTTTTTTTTTTTTTTTTTTTTTTTTTTTTTTTTTTTTTTTTTTTTTTTTTTTTTTTTTTTTTTTTTTTTTTTTTTTTTTTTTTTTTTTTTTTTTTTTTTTTTTTTTTTTTTTTTTTTTTTTTTTTTTTTTTTTTTTTTTTTTTTTTTTTTTTTTTTTTTTTTTTTTTTTTTTTTTTTTTTTTTTTTTTTTTTTTTTTTTTTTTTTTTTTTTTTTTTTTTTTTTTTTTTTTTTTTTTTTTTTTTTTTTTTTTTTTTTTTTTTTTTTTTTTTTTTTTTTTTTTTTTTTTTTTTTTTTTTTTTTTTTTTTTTTTTTTTTTTTTTTTTTTTTTTTTTTTTTTTTTTTTTTTTTTTTTTTTTTTTTTTTTTTTTTTTTTTTTTTTTTTTTTTTTTTTTTTTTTTTTTTTTTTTTTTTTTTTTTTTTTTTTTTTTTTTTTTTTTTTTTTTTTTTTTTTTTTTTTTTTTTTTTTTTTTTTTTTTTTTTTTTTTTTTTTTTTTTTTTTTTTTTTTTTTTTTTTTTTTTTTTTTTTTTTTTTTTTTTTTTTTTTTTTTTTTTTTTTTTTTTTTTTTTTTTTTTTTTTTTTTTTTTTTTTTTTTTTTTTTTTTTTTTTTTTTTTTTTTTTTTTTTTTTTTTTTTTTTTTTTTTTTTTTTTTTTTTTTTTTTTTTTTTTTTTTTTTTTTTTTTTTTTTTTTTTTTTTTTTTTTTTTTTTTTTTTTTTTTTTTTTTTTTTTTTTTTTTTTTTTTTTTTTTTTTTTTTTTTTTTTTTTTTTTTTTTTTTTTTTTTTTTTTTTTTTTTTTTTTTTTTTTTTTTTTTTTTTTTTTTTTTTTTTTTTTTTTTTTTTTTTTTTTTTTTTTTTTTTTTTTTTTTTTTTTTTTTTTTTTTTTTTTTTTTTTTTTTTTTTTTTTTTTTTTTTTTTTTTTTTTTTTTTTTTTTTTTTTTTTTTTTTTTTTTTTTTTTTTTTTTTTTTTTTTTTTTTTTTTTTTTTTTTTTTTTTTTTTTTTTTTTTTTTTTTTTTTTTTTTTTTTTTTTTTTTTTTTTTTTTTTTTTTTTTTTTTTTTTTTTTTTTTTTTTTTTTTTTTTTTTTTTTTTTTTTTTTTTTTTTTTTTTTTTTTTTTTTTTTTTTTTTTTTTTTTTTTTTTTTTTTTTTTTTTTTTTTTTTTTTTTTTTTTTTTTTTTTTTTTTTTTTTTTTTTTTTTTTTTTTTTTTTTTTTTTTTTTTTTTTTTTTTTTTTTTTTTTTTTTTTTTTTTTTTTTTTTTTTTTTTTTTTTTTTTTTTTTTTTTTTTTTTTTTTTTTTTTTTTTTTTTTTTTTTTTTTTTTTTTTTTTTTTTTTTTTTTTTTTTTTTTTTTTTTTTTTTTTTTTTTTTTTTTTTTTTTTTTTTTTTTTTTTTTTTTTTTTTTTTTTTTTTTTTTTTTTTTTTTTTTTTTTTTTTTTTTTTTTTTTTTTTTTTTTTTTTTTTTTTTTTTTTTTTTTTTTTTTTTTTTTTTTTTTTTTTTTTTTTTTTTTTTTTTTTTTTTTTTTTTTTTTTTTTTTTTTTTTTTTTTTTTTTTTTTTTTTTTTTTTTTTTTTTTTTTTTTTTTTTTTTTTTTTTTTTTTTTTTTTTTTTTTTTTTTTTTTTTTTTTTTTTTTTTTTTTTTTTTTTTTTTTTTTTTTTTTTTTTTTTTTTTTTTTTTTTTTTTTTTTTTTTTTTTTTTTTTTTTTTTTTTTTTTTTTTTTTTTTTTT
>JAPMOS010000035.1:222500-317735 GCA_027972325.1 Paratrimastix pyriformis | reverse complement strand
GAGTGGGACGGAGCCAACCAGTTGGCATTTTGCGATTCTTCCCTTACTCTTTACGGTCCTGGTGGCCTGGTTTCCGGAATACGAGAGAGAGAGAGAGAGAGAGAGAGAGAGAGAGAGAGAGAGAGAGAGAGAGAGAGAGAGAGAGAGAGAGAGAGAGAGAGAGAGAGAGGAGAGAGAGAGAGAGAGAGAGAGAGAGAGAGAGAGAGAGAGAGAGAGGAGCTGGAATATGAGAGAGAGAGAGAGAGAGAGAGAGAGAGAGAGAGAGAGAGAGAGAGAGAGAGAGAGAGAGAGAGAGAGAGAGAGAGAGAGAGAGAGAGAGAGAGAGAGAGAGAGAGAGAGAGGGAGAGAGGCAGATGAGAGAGAGAGAGAGAGAGAGAGAGAGAGAGAGAGAGAGAGAGAGAGAGAGAGAGAGAGAGAGAGAGAGAGAGAGAGAGAGCTGAACAGAGAGAGAGAGAGAGAGAGAGAGAGAGAGAGAGAGAGAGAGAGAGAGAGAGAGAGAGAGAGAGAGAGAGAGAGAGAGAGAGAGAGAGAGAGAGAGAGAGAGAGAGAGAGAGCCAACCAGTTGGTATTTTGGTGATTTTCTCTTGTTCCCTACGGCCCCTGGTGGCCTGGCTCGAATATGAGAGAGAGAGAGAGAGAGAGAGAGAGAGAGAGAGAGAGAGAGAGAGAGAGAGAGAGAGAGAGAGAGAGAGAGAGAGAGAGAGAGAGAGAGAGAGAGAGAGAGAGAGAGAGAGAGAGAGAGAGAGAGAGAGAGAGAGAGAGAGAGAGAGAGAGAGAGAGAGAGAGAGAGAGAGGCCCCGGTGGCTCGGTTGAAGGAGAGAGAGAGAGAGAGAGAGAGAGAGAGAGAGAGAGAGAGAGAGAGAGAGAGAGAGAGGAATATGAGAGAGAGAGAGAGAGAGAGAGAGAGAGAGAGAGAGAGAGAGAGTTTTACGGCCCCAGGCTGGCTCGGAATATGAGAGAGAGAGAGAGAGAGAGAGAGAGAGAGAGAGAGAGAGAGAGAGAGAGAGAGAGAGAGAGAGAGAGAGAGAGATTTGTTTTCCCTTTTTGTGTCTTGGGTGATTTCGGTCTTTCTCGTGTTCCCTTTTACGGGCCCCGGTGGCTCGGTTTCCGGAATATGAGAGAGAGAGAGAGAGAGAGAGAGTATTTTAAGTGATTTCTTTTCTCTCTTTGTTCCCCTTTTACGGGCCCTGGTGGCTCGGTTTTCCGGAATATGAGAGAGAGAGAGCCTCTGGGGTCCCAGCGCTGCTTCGCGATCATCTCTGGGCAATGTTGCACGAAGCCTCTCGGGGGTCACTGGACTATCGCAAGGCAACCTTCCTCGGTCAAGCATCTCTCTCGCTTAGTCGCTCGGGTGTGCAACCTGACGCTGACAAACAACTCTTCCGGAGTGAGGGGGAAGTCCTGGCCAAGAAGGTCCAACACGAGCTGTACCTCCGCGAGACCCGAGCCCTGGCTGAAGCTGTCCGGGAACGCGCGGGCCTGGAACACAGACGTATCCTGGCCACGTCGGCGTGCCCTGCGGCATCGGCCTGGCTCACGGTCTTCCCCTCGCCACTGTTCCGCCTGGACGACCACGCCTTCCGCCTTGCCGTGTGCATGCGCCTGGGGGTGCGCCGTGTCTCTGATCTGCGGGACCTGTACGGCGAATGCTGTCCCATGTGCCACAAGGATCTCGTCGAGGGGCACGACCTCCTGTGGCCGATCGGTGCTTTCCTCGAGATACAGCGGCACAATGCCATCACTGGCCTCTTGTACCAGATGTGCCTCCCGCTGCGACAGCCCGTGAAGCAGGAACACCGAGTGGAGGCGGCCGCCAAGGTCAAGCAGCCTGACCTGGTGCTCGCCCTGCCTGGTGGGATGTGGCCGCCTCCGCCTACGTGCGCCACTATGTGGACGTGGCCATCGGCAACGTGCTCGCCCCGACATACGCTGAGGCCGCCTTCCGAGGCGAGGTCCCCGCGTTCTCGAGGCCGGCAAGCAGAGCGACTACAGGACCTGGCTGGAGTCCCACCCTGGAGCCCGCTTCCACCCCTTCGGCTTGTCCAACTTTGGCCAACTGGGCCCCCAGGCGACTGCCTCGTGGACCTCATCAAGGCCCAGTATGACGAGCAGAAGCTCCACTTCTCCCGACACTGGTGGCTTGCCCGGATGTCGACGTGCCTGATGTACTACGCGGGCCAGTTGGCCGGCTGGTGGTGCCAGGCCGCTGCGGAGGCGCTTGCTCGCGCTCGCGAGCCGGTCACTCCCGCCCGTGCCCCCGTGCCAAGTGCGCGAGGTGTTCGACGCAAACCTTCTCGTGCGCGCCCGTTAAGGGGTGTGTGGGTGGTGGGGTCCTCCCTCCCTTTGTTTTCCCTTTTGTGTCTTGGGTGATTTCGGTCTTTCTCGTGTTCCCTTTTACGGGCCCCGGTGGCTCGGTTTTCGGAATATGAGAGAGAGAGAGAGAGAGAGAGAGAGAGAGAGAGAGAGAGAGAGAGAGAGAGAGAGAGAGAGAGAGAGAGAGAGAGAGAGAGAGAGAGAGAGAGAGAGAGAGAGAGAGAGAGGGCAAGACAGCTCAAATATCGGGAAGTCCTCTCCGAGGATGGGCCGACGCGTCAGGAAACTGGCGGCGTGAGAGATGAGAGCGGCTGTCGGTCGGGTTCCCTCCCCGGCTTAAGGTTTCACCGGAAGTACACACAGCTCAGGACGCCGCCAACGTCCTGAGCTTACTTTCGCCGGTCTACGTCCTCCACCTCGACATCGCCTCCGCCTTCACCGCCGTGGCCCGTGATGCGGTCCAGGCCGCCACGGCCCCCTGGGGCCCCGAGGTGGCCGGGGTCTTCAACGCGCTGTACCAGGGGGAAGAGCTCCTGTTCAGGGGCTCTCACGTGCACAACGCCCGGGGTCCGCCAGGGGACCCCTGAGCTCCCAGGCATTCTGTCTCGCGATCGACCCGGCTCTGCGCGCCGCCATGGAGGCCGAGGCGGCTCCGCTGGAGCTCCGGGGACTGCGCCTCGTTCCGGCGCTCGCGTATCACGACGATCTTTTCTTCCTGGGGCCCTCGATGGAGGCGGTTGCGCACCGGGTTCAGGCCTTTCGGGCTGTGGCCGACCCCGTGAACCTCCATGTCAAGGCTGCAAAGTGCTGGAGCTGGACCAACTCCTGGATGCCCCTCCCTTCTCATCGACGGGGTCCCTGTCCCGAGCCTGGAGGCAAGCTCGGGCATGGAACTGATGGGCACTTTCGTGGGCCCGCCCGACTTCCTCAACCAGAAGGCCAAGGCCGTCCTGGATGAGGCCATCGAGGTCGGCCGCAAGCTCAACCCCCTCACGCTTCAGGCCTGGCTCCTGTGCTTGAGGGCTTGTGTTGTGCCCAAGGTTGTCCACCTGGTGCGCTCCAGCTGCCTCTGCTCCCTGGAATCCGACGGCCCCACCCCTCCTCGCAATTCGACGAGGAGGTCCGGCGCCCTTCTCGGCTAAGTTCGGCCTCGGCCACGAGGCCTTCGCACAGGACCTGGTCAACCTCCCCATCCGACACGGCGGCTTGGGGGTCATGGCGCTTTCCCTTGCCCGCGCTCCGGCAACGACTGGTGCCCTGGTGTCAATGCTGTCTGCCACCTCTGGGGTCCCAGCGCTGCTTCGCGATCATCTCTGGGCAATGTTGCACGAAGCCTCTCGGGGGTCACTGGACTATCGCAAGGCAACCTTCCTCGGTCAAGCATCTCTCTCGCTTAGTCGCTCGGGTGTGCAACCTGACGCTGACAAACAACTCTTCCGGAGTGAGGGGAAGTCCTGGCCAAGAAGGTCCAACACGAGCTGTACCTCCGCGAGACCCGAGCCCTGGCTGAAGCTGTCCGGGAACGCGCGGGCCTGGAACACAGACGTATCCTGGCCACGTCGGCGTGCCCTGCGGCATCGGCCTGGCTCACGGTCTTCCCTCGCCACTGTTCCGCCTGGACGACCACGCCTTCCGCCTTGCCGTGTGCATGCGCCTGGGGGTGCGCCGTGTCTCTGATCTGCGGGACCTGTACGGCGAATGCTGTCCCATGTGCCACAAGGATCTCGTCGAGGGGCACGACCTCTCCTGTGGCCGATCGGTGCTTTCCCTCGAGATACAGCGGCACAATGCCATCACTGGCCTCTTGTACCAGATGTGCCTCCCGCTGCGACAGCCCGTGAAGCAGGAACACCGAGTGGAGGCGGCCGCCAAGGTCAAGCAGCCTGACCTGGTGCTCGCCCTGCCTGGTGGGGATGTGGCCGCCTCCGCCTACGTGCGCCACTATGTGGACGTGGCCATCGGCAACGTGCTCGCCCCGACATACGCTGAGGCCGCCTTCCGAGGCGAGGTCCCCCGCGTTCTCGAGGCCGGCAAGCAGAGCGACTACAGGACCTGGCTGGAGTCCCACCCTGGAGCCCGCTTCCACCCCTTCGGCTTGTCCAACTTTGGCCAACTGGGCCCCCAGGCGACTGCCTTCGTGGACCTCATCAAGGCCCAGTATGACGAGCAGAAGCTCCACTTCTCCCGACACTGGTGGCTTGCCCGGATGTCGACGTGCCTGATGTACTACGCGGGCCAGTTGGCCGGCTGGTGGTGCCAGGCCGCTGCGGAGGCGCTTGCTCGCGCTCGCGAGCCGGTCACCTCCTGCCCGTGCCCCCCGTGCCAAGTGCGCGAGGTGTTCGACGCAAACCTTCTCGTGCGCGCCCGTTAAGGGGTGTGCGGGGTGGTGGGGTCCTCCTGCCCGTGCCCCCCGTGCCAAGTGCGCGAGGTGTTCGACGCAAACCTTCTCGTGCGCGCCCGTTAAGGGGTGTGCGGGGTGGTGGGGTCCTCCCTCCCTTTTGTTTTCCCTTTTTGTGTCTTGGGTGATTTCGGTCTTTCTCGTGTTCCCTTTACGGGCCCCGGTGGCTCGAGCGGGAGAGAGAGAGAGAGAGAGAGAGAGAGAGAGAGAGAGAGAGAGAGAGAGAGAGAGAGAGAGAGAGAGAGAGAGAGAGAGAGAGAGAGAGAGAGAGAGAGAGAGAGAGAGAGAGAGAGAGAGAGAGAGAGAGAGAGAGAGAGAGAGAGAGAGAGTGGTGGCTCGGTTTTCCGGAATATGAGAGAGAGAGAGAGAGAGAGAACATGCTGTGTATTTGCGGCATGATGTGCCCGTTCGCTGGAGCACCGGGTGATCGCGGCGTTGTTGGGGATCCTGATCGAACGTGACGGTTGATATCCACCGTCCAGAAGCGCGACCCGATTCGCACTGTTCATTGTGATTGTGCCCTGCTGCCCCTGCCCTCTTCTAGGTGCCCGCCGGCCAGGGCCTGGCCTTTGAGCGCATCCTGCGGGGCCACGGGGTGCCCACCCGGGTGCTCATGTTCCCCGAGGACCGCCACGCCCTCGAGAGCCCGCCCGCCCAGTGGGCCCAGCTGCGGGCACTGCAGAGCTGGTTTGGCAGGCACCTCCTGGGATGGCCCGAGGCCATGCTGGTGGCCGAGACGACTGTCTTGGTACCCAAATAGGCCCACGTGGCTGGTACCTGGGTCAGTCCGGCTCGCGAATACACAACAACATCTTCATTCCCATCGCTCACTCTTGGATGGACTGGAACAGACTCGGGTTGCCTGTCGAGCCAGAAGACATCTGCGATCTCAGTGTCCCCCACAGCTCCAAGTGGCTGTTGCATGGACCGAACGTTTGAGCCGAGAAAAAGGATGGAATGGGGGCACAGTTTCAACAATCCCGGGGCACTGCCCACACCTGGAGCCGGGAGAAGCGAGTCCAAGACCATCGCGCCCTCGCCACCACTCGACAAGACCAAGCTGTCACATGTCCAATATTTGTGCTTGTGGTGAGCTCAAAAACAGGATGGGATGGGAGACAAGGCAAGACCAACCGTGTGGGGTGGGGGTGGGGAGTGTGGGGTGTCAGAGAGCTAACAAACAACGGGAAAAAAAAGCCTCCTGAAAGGAGGCATCAACAGAAACACAAAGGGGTCCCGGCCCAGTCGGGCGGACCCCTTCCAATATACACGACTGTCCAAGTTGTCCAGCGCACGGCTCAAAGGCAACGGAAACATCGGTGCCCCCAAGAGCCGCCGCACAGACAAAAAAGGAAAACACGAAGAGGCCAACAAGCAAAGCTTGGCCATTCCATCGATCAGCAGACACCAAAATAAAACCACCGAAGAAGAAAAAAAAGCGACAACGGTCACACAAAATTCGAGGAGGCGGCAACAAATCCACCAAGAGCGGAATGGAATGATCGGATCCCCACCGTCCGATCTGCAACCCCACTCCAGCGGAGTTCCACCCGCACAACCCCCCCGCCAACAAAAACAACAACAAAACGTGGGGGGGGGGGGGTCATAGCCGCGAACCGGTTATTTCGGGGTCGGGGGTTGGGGCAAGGTTCTTCCGCCGGCAGGAAGTTGACAATGGTGTGGGCATCCCCTTCGACCATCAGCTTCCAGTTCATGACATGGGTTGGCGAGGGTCATCGCTGACACTCAGCGAGACAGGGTCGCGGGGAGTGCGGTGGTGCCGGGTGTAGGGCGTCTTGGTGGGGCCGCGCAGGCGGCTGAGCCAGCTGATGGCCAGGTTGAACAAGCTCAGGAAGGCGTGCGGCCCCGGGGCGTTGAAGAGCACCGCGGCGCACGGGCGGTCCTGCTTGGCGAACTCGAGGGACATGGTCTCGGCAATGTACCTGGAAGACGGGGTGGAGGTGGTGGTGGTGGTGGGGGGGGGGGATAGCCACGAAGAGTCAGTCATGCCTCAGCAACGATAAATTGCAGCCTGCTGCCCGCGCACAGTCGAGGCTGAACTGACCGGGGGGGGGGGGGGGGGGACAAAATGGTGGACAGACCCGCCCAGGGAATGGCCGGTGAAGAAGACAAAGTCGACCCCGTCATGCTCCTTGATAACATCGGCCATCCATGACTTGGTATCGTGCACCCGGTGAGTGTCCACACCAAAAGGCAGCACCAAATCCGCCATGTAATCGTTGATCGTGTACCCGAGGCTGCCGCTGTCACGCAGGGGGACAGTGCCTATCCCACCAAAGGTTTGGTGGAAAAATCGGACGACTCTGCCAGACCTCGGAAGACGCAGAGCCCGATCTTCTTCAGGGACATCGGATCTTTGATCACGGTGAAAAACGCGTAGTCATCCGGATGCCAATGAACGTCGCCATCAAAATCGGACAACTGAAACTGATTGGGAACACGCGCCAGAAGCGCGCCGGCCTCGCGCAGCATTTCCTCCTTATTCTCTTGGTAAGATGCCTCGCAAAGGATGGCACAGAGGCGTTCAAAATCGTCGTTGACGCGGAGGTAAAACTCTTCATAATTAGCATCGAGTGGCAGAGGATCGACCGGTTGTCGTACAGAAAGTTCCAGCTGCCCATTCAAAGCTTGATTGAATAAGGTGCTGGCTTTTGGAGCTTGAAGAACGATCGGCTGTCCCTGAACGACTTGCGCAATACGTGCCTCATCGCAACCAACATTCCGTGAGGCAATCGGAGACATCTTAAGCAGCGGGAGAGGATGGTTTCGGAGCTGGCGATCGACGTGAGGATGGGCGAGATCAAGCTCACCCCGAGTCTCAGTGAGTTTCCGAAGGATTTTTTCAAGATCTCCAGCTTCTTGCTGTGCTGTTGCTTGAACGGCGGCTTGTGCGGTTGCTTGGGCGATTTGGAGGAAAGGGTTGTTCAGCTCCATCAATTCGAATTTGGGGGGCTCGATCCGAGGATATGTACCTCCAAATGACATGACAGATGAGGAAAACATGCTTTTGGACGCCCGACCATTCAGAGAAGATGATTCCATCTTCCAATTTCAGACGCATATGAACGGAGTGGAAATGGGGAAAACCAGAAAGGAAACAAGACGACTAGATTGGCGAAAATCGGTCCAGCCTCGCGGATGCCTGCATCACCCCCGTCTCACCCCCCTCACCCGGTGTGCTGCGCCCGCACTCCACACCGCATCCCATCCTCATCACCCCGGCCCCAGCAGCAGCAGCAGTCGACATCCCCCCCGAGTCCAATTCCTCCTGACTCGCCGCGTCTGATGAGGCTCCGCCCCTGGCCCCGGAGAATCCGGAACGACTCTCATTTCGTCTGTATTCCCACAGGGGACCATGACCACCTTCCTCTTCTGGACTCGACGGTGGGCAGGACTTTCAAGGTGCCGCCCAGGGGAGGAAATTATCCATCGTGTGTGGATTGTCCCGGATCTGCTGCTCCCACTCGTAGAACTCAGTGCCGGAAAAAAGGCCCGATTCCACTGCCGAGGCCGGGTCGCCCGGGATCCGATGATGGACAATGAAGGGCCGGGCCTCGCGCGAGGCTTTGTGGTGGCCGGAGGCGAAGAGGCCCACAAAGGAATGGAAGAAGGCATGCGGCCCGGGGGCGTTGAAAAGGACCGCGGCACAGTTGCGATCGGCGCGAGCGAACCGGAGGGCCATCGACTCGGCCAGGAACCTTGGGGGAGAGCGACCATGAAGGGGAGAAAAGCGACACATGAAGAAAAAAAGGTGGACGAACAGACCCACCCATTGCGAACCCGGTAAAGAAGACGTATTCGATTTCGGTGCGATGAGCCTGAATCTGGTTATCCACCCAGGCGGTTGTCTCTGTGCCCCGGTCGATATCCACACCATAGGGGGCCAGGAGATCCGCCGCAAGGTCATCCAGCCTGGAGGTCACATTCGCCCGAGGGTCCTTCCATTCGGGCAAGACCGCTGATGATCGAGAACATCATCAGAAGAACCCGAAGAAGCTGTGCCACAGACATCGGAAAACAACGATCGCAATTTTCTTGCTGCTCATAAAGGCCGGATCATTCAGGAGAACAAAGGCCCCGAGCCCACTCGGGTGCCAACTCACCGGCTGGCATATGTTCCTCGATTGGTAGCATCGTGAAAGTCCACAGGTGCGCCTTTCTACCTCTTCCAACAGTTCAGTGGGCGATCCGAACTCAATAGCGGAGCACAAGATCGCGCACAATCTTTGGAAATCATCATTCACTCCCGTCCAGAAGGAATGTTCCATGGGGTATGGCTCGGGAAGCTCTCGGGTCTCTTGCGGTTTGTTATCCAATTCGTTGTGAAGAGCTCTCTCGAAAAGGGTTCGTGGCTGTGGGGGCACATCACGATAGAGGCGGCCACATGGTATATCAGGGGTGGAAGGGGGAGGAATCTGGCCCTTGGTATTTTGGAGCCACTGTATAAGAAGCGCCCGTGCGGCGATGGGATTTAGCCTTGGAGGAGCATCAGGATCGTACATTTGCTTGCGGGGATCTGTCGGCAGCACCCCAATGGTTCGATCGACGCGAAACGAAAGTGCGAGCGGTGAACAACGTGTTGGGCCAGGACAACCAACGATCCTCCGAAGAAAGGAAACGAGATGAGAATAAAGGATAAAAGAAAAAAAAAAAAAAACGGCAGGAAAGGAAATGTTTCATCCTCATCAGGCTGAGTGAGTCTTGTTGGCGAGAGCCTCGCGAATGAATCGCCACACACCAAGAGAGCTTTCACTAAGCAGGCACCGGATAGTCAAAAGGGGACACCGAGACCAATACAGACCGCGCCATCTCGGACAACTGCACTAATGCCGCCGCTCCTGCTTGTTGGGGCGCTGAGGACTCCAGGGGGCAGAGCTGACCGGCCAAATGGCAGCTGACAACTTCTACTGGAGGGTTGGCGGGCTCTTCACCAGGGGTTGTGGGGGCTGGTGCCGGGGCGCCAGCCGCATGTGGCAGGACATTCGAAAAGACGAACTGGGCCACGCAGGGAGAAGCCTGCCGGGCGAGGAATTGAGAGGTGAGTCAGAACTCGTGCACAAGACACCAAACCAACAAAGACAGAGCGCCCGGGGAGGTGGAACGGACCTCAGCCTGAGCCTTTGTGGGCCAGCAGCACATGCCGGCAGGAGCGCCCTCCGACGGGGCCAGCGAGGCAACCGTCACGGCCGCGGGGGTGTATGCCAGGGGAACGCCGGCGTCAAGGAGTGCGAGAGTCACGGCGTTCAGGGCGACACCAAAAATCTGGAGGGTCGACGGAAGCACGCTGTCAACGCCCAACGCGAGGGAATACAGACAGGTCCCTCCACGTTCATCAGTTGCACTGTAACGGTGATGAGAGTCGATGGATGAAGTTTGGTGAGGATGCAATTCTCGAGGGTGTGCTTAAGAAGCACCTCGATCTCGGTTTCGGCGTTGTCTGAGGAAGCGGAGATTGAGGAGGGGAGTGGAGGAACACAGACCAAGGACTCCACCAATCTTTTTATGCAAAGAAACTTCAATGGTGGCTTTGTCGATACTTTCTTTGCGAGCGGGAACAGGGGCAGGACCGGTCACGCTCGCCATGATATCAGTGCCCCCTAGGCGTCCGTGTGATGCAAGAAAAATTCCGCATGTTCACAGACCAATGCAAAGTCTGGCCGACCCGTCAGCTCTGTTCAGGCACCCCAGATCGCACCGAAAGGGAATTTCCATTTGCTCGAAACACAGAATTTATAACCCAAGGAAAGAGCCATGTCGGAACGCAGAGAGCGGTCGGGGTCCGTATCCAGTGTCGATTCGACCTGCTCTTGCGAACAATGTGAGCTCGAGCGTCATGGCACCCCCGTTCCAAAGAAGCGCAACGTGGGTCCCCCCGAATGCATCCTCATTGTGATCGGAGTTTCGCTTCTCGTGATCTTCTGGATCTTGCAACACTCCTTCAAGATTGTGGGTATTCGTCCGGAAAACGAATAGAAATTATGCCAATTATTCACCGGTCTGCCCGGTGCCGATCTTCATTTCGTTCAACCCGTCGTTGCAGCAGACTCTGCAGTGTTGTGTCAATCAGAACCCTGCCCGTGCCGAGACGTCACCGTCTCTGGTGCGATTAACGGGCATATCTCACAAGCAGAAAACGGGAACCCATTTTTGAGCATGGCCTCCCTTTCATCGTCGTCTCTTTCTCTCTCTCTCCTCCTTTTTTGGCGTTTGTGCGTGGCTCTTATTTATCAACGATTTCGAGCATCTCTGTTCATGGTGGGTTCGTCTGTGGGGAAAATGTTGCTCCGGGGAAGGGGCCTCAGGGATATGAAGGGCCGGATTCGGATTTTTCGGGAGAGTCTCAGTGATATGAGGGGTCGGATTTTTAAGAAATTCGTCGAATCTTCTTATCTTAAAGGTTGATTCTATCTTAGTTTGGAGTGATAAAATCAGACAAAATACTGTTCAAAGTTGTGGCTACGCCTCTCACCTCTGCGCAGCCATCTAAATGGCATAGAGATCTCCCATGAAGCTGCAGTAAATTTCAATTCGGAGCGGTTGATCAGCCTCAACAACCTGACAAGTTATACCTCCTATCCCTCCAAATTTCGGTCCTCTTCGGTTGCCAGATTCCATGCCAGTGCTTGTTCCTATCGACGGAACGATATATAAATTACCTCCAGTGCGTTATTGGTCTGTACGGAGGAAGATTCACTTCTTCTGACCTTCCTTCCAGGATCTTTCTCATCTCTCTCTTCGGATCGACAACAGTGGTCCTATTTCTCCTGGGGCTGACATCTCCACCACCAGGATGGACTGCTCCTTATGTTCCTGAGAATTGCGAAAACAGTCTGCGTTCGTTGATTCGTGTCCACCTTGTTCATTTTTTTTGCTTTAGCTCTGCCTGATCTCTACCTCAGACACCCAATCAGCGCTCTGTCAGCCATTGCCTATTCGCTTCCCGGCGCGTTGGCCATCACTTCATCAATTTACGATATTGCCCGGCTTCTCCGACATCACCCGACCCAGCACGACGCTCCAATGCGGCTCCTCCCAGAATGGAGCCTTCTCTATGGACTTGCCCTATTTTACCTCACTTTGGCGGCCTTCTATGCACATGGGTCATCCCAACCCCTGGCATTCCAGTTCGAGGCGTCGGCCAGTGTCCTCGTGCTCGCCGCGCCCGTCATATGGGGCTGGTGGATCGTGGGCTCAATGGTTGTCCGCCGCTGTTCCCCCGGGGTACACTCCACCTCCGCCCCGATCGGGGATCGCCCCAACGAGCTCGCATCCGCGGATGTTGCCGCTCGGCTTCCCCTTCCCGACTCGACCTCGCACCACCACCACCTGCACACCTCGGCCACCCTCCTCTGTACGTGCGCCCGCGGCGCCGCGACACCCGACCCGTCGCTGGGCCGACATGTGATCGCAGGCAGCCTTCGGTGCTTGGGCGTCTGCCTGTACCTCCTCACTGGCCTCCTGGCCTTCTTCTTCCCCAACCCGGTCATCGGGGTGGCCGTCCTGGCCGCCCTGTGCGCCGGCTCGCTGCTCGTCTGGCTGTTGGCCTTCCGGCCGCGCCACGGGACCCTGTTGGCCGTGGGGAGCGTGGTCTTGGGGGCTGTGGGGCTGCTCTTCTGGATCTTCGACACGACCCGCACCTGGTGCGCCCCCGCCTCGGCCGCCCAGTTCACAATGTTGTGGCACATCTTCACGGCGCTGGCCTTGTGCGGGGTGCTGATGCTCTGGCGGGCGCCCAGAAAGCAGCCCGCCAGGCACAGGAGCGCCGAGAGCAGACCCGAGTTCACCACCATTTGAATGGGAGCAAGCACAGCCTGGGTTGAGTCCGCTGGTTTCCAAGATTTTGTTTTTTGTCTGTGGTTGATTTCGTTGTTTCGTGTTCCTTCCTGTTTCTTGTTGTTGTTGTTGTTGTTGTTGTTGTTGTTGTTGTTGTTGTTGTTGTCTCTTCGTTGTCGTTCTGATGATGTGATGTGATGTGTTCGATGGGGTGGTTTCGGCCTTTTGGTCGTCTGCTTCGGCTTGTTTTCCTTGCTTCAAAAACACCTCCTCCCATTCTCGCTCAATCCTCCCTCTTGTCGTGTCCCCCTGCGTCGTTCAGAGAGAGAGAGATAGCGTGTTCAACCTCAACGGCACGCAGACTAAGTTGAAATTCAAACTCGAATTATTACATTCAAGTCTGTCACTCTCCTGAGTCCTCGCATGCCACACGCGTCCACTAAGCGTGCGAATCGCAGATCCGCATTGACTCCCTCGAATCAGATACAATGCTTTCATGGGTTGGATCTTGGCCTGGTCGGCAAGGGTTGGGTTGGGTCGGGGGGGGGGGGGGGGGGGGGGGGTCGGCGACCAGATGCCGATCGGGGTCAGGGAGACGGGGACTGAGCGGCCCATCATGCGCGTGGGCAGGAGAGCTCGATCGGGGGGGGGGGGGGGGTTTGGAGCCACCGCGCGCAGAGCGGTCGCGGGACGAAACACGATGAGAGACCGAGATTGGAGGGGGGGAAGAAATACAACCGAAATGGTGGTGACGATGAGGGGGATGAGGAGCTGCCGAGTGGCTTGGGTGGACAACAACACCCGACGCGCACCCGGAATGATGACGGGGAAAAAAAGCACACATTGAGAAGCGACGAAGGATGTGTCTGAAGAAAAAAGAAGAAGACGAAGAAGACGAAGAAGAAGAAGATGATGATGACGAAAAAAACGAACAACGAAAAAGAGGATGGATGGTGTGACGATGCTTTTTTGAAAAAGAGAAGAGGGCTCCATGGCCCAGGCGGGGGGCAGAGCCACATCACGGGGGAGGGATGGAGGGAGGGGGGAGCCGAGATGATGAAAGAGGGGCGGGGGAGACCACCACCGTTGACAGAGAGGCACACAAGCGCGCAGAGACGACACAACGCGCAAACAAGGCGCCACATCAAGACATCGAAAGGAGAACACAATTTGCCCGCCCACCATCGCCACAATGGTTGGCATGCATCATGCATTCCCACGGGCTGGGTCAGCCTGCTGCCCGCTCGCTCGGGGCGCGATAGACCGGGTTAACGCTCCATGTGCGCGCTTGCTGCTGGTACCCCGGGGTTAGTGATCCTGTCCCCGTCCCTGGGGCCCCATCCCCGTCGCCAGTACCCCCGAGGAAATCGCCTCGCATGTACTCGGCATGAAGCCGGGTCCCCATCTCACGCAGGCAGCCCGCAGCCCGCGGGAGCAGGGCCGCCAGCCTGGCGGGGTCAGCATCACCGGATGGATCGACCCTGGGGGGCAGCAGGCCGAGCAGGGCGTCGGCCAGGGGGACCATCCGCCGGAGGGCCGGGGCCGGGAAGAGGTCCGTCTGGGGCAGGGCCGTCAGGAGAAGCGCAACCAGTGGCTCGAGCGGATCCGGGGGGCACTGGGTGTGTGTGGAGGAAAGAAGGGTGTGGGGATTCGACAGAGAAGGGAGAAGCGCAACCAGTGGCTCGAGCGGGTCCGGTGGGCACTGGGTGTGTGGGGGGATTCGACAGAGGGGGGTGGCGATTGGGTGATGATTGGGATGATGATTGGATGATGATTGGGTGTGATGATGATGATTGGATGAAGGTGGTGATGGTGATTGGATGATGATGATTGGATGATGATGATTGGATGATGATGATTGGATGATGATGATGATGATGATGATTGAATGATGATGATGATGATGACGGCGGATGAAAGCTTGCGCTGATCTTGGTGTAGCTGGTGATGTAGCTGGTGAAGGGGGTCGGATGAGAGCGATGATGTCGATGATGGCGAAGGCGGTGAAAATGGAAGATGGTGGAGTGGATGACGGACGGTGGTCCCGAGGGCTGCCAGGGCCGCAGCCAGCTCGACGAGGGCCACGACCCAACCCATCCGATCGAGCTGCTGGCGGCCCGCCCGCACCCCGGCGGCGGCCTCGAGGAAGCGCACCAGGTCCGTCAGGAAGACGGCCACCACGGGCTGCGCGGCAGGAGGCATGCGATGGGGAAAAGCAACGGGGATAAGGATGGGACGATTGGTTCCGATCCGGGGGGATGTGCCGGCATCATCAGCATCACCATCATCACCATCATCAACATCATCACCATCACCAACATCATCAACATCATCATCGATCATCATCCAGTCATCCAGTCATCGTCATCGTCATCATCATGACATCATCATCCAGATCACCACCATCACCATCATCGCATGCCCCTTTCCGGACCTCGCGGCCCCTGGCGGGGCACTCGGCGATGTACTCCGCCAGTGCGTGGGCGTCCTGCAAGGCCCAGACGAGCACCCCGGCCCCCGCCAGCCGGCCCACCCCGACCCGGGTCCGCGCCACGGGCCCCAGGGCCGCGTACTGTCGTCCGGGCAGCCGGACAAAGAGCTTGGCCGTCAGGACCACGGGAAATAGGGTCTCCCCGCCCAAAAAGGCCTCGCAGCCGCCCTCCTGGACAAACTGCACCAGGTCGGCGAACGAATCGAGCAGCAGCGGGTCCGTGTCGGGCGTCAGGACCTCCAGGATGGCGCGGGGCGGCAGGTCGGAGGTCAGGATTCGGGGCGAGTGGAAGGGCAGTGGCGCCAGGGGGGATACAGTCGTCAGGGACCCGAGGATGGGCAGGTCCGCGTCCAGCAGGTCCACAAGGCGCAGCAGCCGGCTGAGCAGAGCGCCCCTGTCGGGGCTGGGCGGGGATGCGATCAGCGCTGGGATGCAGGCCACCAGAGGGGCGGGGTCGATTGGGGGCGGGGCGGGGATGGTGGTGGGAGTGGCGGTGGTGGCGGCTTGTGTGAGAGATGAGGGAGACGAGAGGGTTGCCGGGGCGACAGCGGCCGGGGCGGCAGGGGGCACGAGGAGGTGGATCAGGAGCTCGGCACAGAGGATGCGCTGCACGGCGGTGGGGAGGCAGTCACGGGGGCGCAGGAGACGGAAGAGGGAACAGAAAGCGAAAAAGACGATGATGATGATGATGATGATGATGATGATGATGATGATGATGATGATGATGATGATGATGATGATGATGACTGGATGATGATGACTGGATGATGAAGGTGAAGACTGGAAGACGGGGGTCAACCAAACCCACGCACCCACTCATTCCCTTTCTGCGCGATCCCCCCCCGAGTCAGGGCAGGGCAGGGTGGGGGTGGGTGGGGGTGGCGGCGGACCTTCCTGATGTCATCTTGCCCGTTTGCGACCACCCCCGCGGCGTCCTGTGGGCACCCAGCGACCCCCGGCCCGCCGCCCAGCAGGGCCTGACGCCCCGGGGGGATGCCGGCCAGCCGGGCCAGCAGCTCGGCTGCCGCCAGGGAGACGTTGACCAGCGGGTCGAGCAGAAGCTCGTGGGCACGGGCCAGCAGGCCGCTCGGGTGGGACAGCAGCTGGGCGGGGGCGCGGGGGTCCAGGAGCAGACGCGAGAGGGAGTGCAGTGCCCACTTGCGCACCTGGTGCGTGGGGGGAACAAAAGGGGTTGATCATTCGGACGCCCAAACGACGCACAACATCGAAAAAGAAAAGCTCTTGTCATTCGCCATTGGAAAGCCATCGGTGATGGCGAGGGTGATCGAGGTGAGCGGTGAGCGGTGGTCCAAGATGACGGTGAGGCCTCGCCTCAACCTCGGGGCCCTCCCCCTGGTGGCAGGGTTTTGGAAAGGGGATGACGCGCGAAGAACAAGAATGGGGAGAGAAAACGGGACGGGATCTTCCAATTCTGCCGTGCGGTGTGAGCCGCCCATTCTATGGGGTGGGGTGGGGTGGGGTGCAGGGGCGGCGCTGTTGTGGTGGGCATGCGAACCTGGTTGCTGGGGTTCCACAGGAGCCCGGCCAGTGCCTCGAGGACGCCCCCACTGACTGCCCGCTCGAGTGGGGCCAGTCTGCCCAGGTGTCCGGCCAGCCCGTACAGGTGAGCCTTCAGGGGCACCGAGCCTAGGCTCCCCGGGGCGGCAGCCTCGGCCTGCAGGGCGGCCAGGGTCTCATCCAGGCTGTACGAGGGGCTCGTGGGGTGGTGCGCTCGCTGGTGGGAGGAGGCTGGGCGCGAGGCTGAGCTGACGACCCAGGCCTGGAAGGCCGCACTGGGGTGGCGGTGAGGGAGGCGGTGGGACATGAGTGGTTTGGAGGGTGCGATCGATGTTGGTCAGAGGGGGACTCCGTCTGTCTGTGCTGTCTGTCTGTCTGTCTTGGCTGTCTGTGCTGGCTGGCTGTGCTGCCTGGCTGTGCTGTCTGTCTGTCTGTCTGTCTGTCTGTCTGTCTGTCTGTCTGTCTGTCTGTCTGTCTGTCTGTCTGTCTCTGTCTGCCTGTCTGCCTGTCTTGGCTGTCTTGGCTGTCTGTCTGTCATTGGCTGTCTGTCTGTCTTGGATATGGATGTGGGGGAAGGGGGGGATGGCTCGAGGGCGGACCTCTTTGCGATGACCTCCTCAATGGGGCTGATGGCTGCCTCGGCGCCCACCCCGCTGCCCACCCCGGCCCGCATCCGTGCCCGGAGCCCCTCCAGGAAGTCCCCCGTGTGTTCGGCGAACTGGCGCCGCAGCCAGTGCTCGCCCCGCCGCTCGGCAATGCCTGCCTGGGCGGCCGCAAGGAAATTGCGCAGGCGGGGAGAGGGCGTCACCTGGGCGCGCAGGGCGTTATGCAGGATGGGTGCGGTGGAGGCCGAGGCCGTGAGCTGCACCACCAAGTCGAAGCGCTCCGTCCGGCGGGTGAAGAGCGGGTTGGTCGTGCCGGCGATGAGACCCCCGTGCGCACTGAGGCAGTGCGCGTACTGAAGTACGGCGTGAGATCGCACGCGAAAGGCGCACGAGTAGCCCCACCCTGAGGAACCGTCAACAGCGCGAGCAGATGGCCCCAGAAAGAGAACGCCCTTGCCAGTCATGACAGCCCACCAGACCCAGGCAATGTCGACACCCAGCATCCGGACAAGGTTGGTGAGGGAGATAGCCGCCATGGGTTCGGTGCTGATGGGAAAGGACCGATCCCAGAGTCGCACGTCCGGAAATCGGGAGATTGAGAAGTTGAGAGACTGGAAGACGTGAGAGCGGCGTGGTGTCAGAGTGGACGGGAGAGATCCAGACATTATAGAGTGCACGCACGATCTCTGATGGGGTCTCGAGAGAATCTTTTGAGGCGAGGCACTTCTCCGCGGCGACTTGGAGGATCGCTCCAAAGTCGACAAACGGGACCGATTTTGCAACGACCGCCACTGCGCCCTGCCGGGCGCCCCGAGGGTTCGAAGAGTCGGGGAAGGAGCGAAAGCATGCCGTCCCGAAGAGCGTCTCTTCACCGCCGTTGAGGATAAAGTATGACAGGTCCTCATCTTGTGCGTGAGAGCCCTCGGGAAGGGCAAAATGTGCAAGATTTTCTTCGGTGTCGGGAAGAGATGTCAAATTACCGGGATAATAAGATACAAGTACAGGTCCCTCATCGTATAAAAACTCGAAAAAGAGTGCATTCACGATCATTCAAGAGCAGAAACAGATGACGCGCGCATCAGCAAAAAATAGCCAGCGATACCCGAAGCTCTTCAGGCAAGTCCCTTTACTTCAAAACCGAACCTGTCCGCCTCATTTGTGCAACGGGCTCGGCGCCCAGCCACCCCTGGGGGTGCCTTGCAACCTCGAGTCTGGGCAGATTTTTTTTCCACTCGGACTTCACCCACTCTGAAATCCGTAGGGCCCATCTCCTGCGGCGAAACCCAGGGTTGTCCGATCAAATCCAAATCCGCCAGCACCTCCTCCGGACCCTGAATCAGAAAAAGGATTGTTTAAAGTCGGTCCTCCTGTCCACCATTCACAACTCATTTCATCTGCCCCCGCCAACAGCTCAGCGCGGCCCTCAAACAATTTCCGGCATCCCTCGACGGAGCCAAAATTAGTTTGGTGGAGAAATACATCACAACGATCGATCCACTCCTGCCCAAGTATCGGGACATCGAAATCCTGTTCTTGAGCAACAACAGCATCCGCGAGCTCTCCCGGATCAACCAATTTCAGAAACTTCGCATCCTCTCGATGGCCAATAATTGCGTCTGACTATCTTCCTCCTTCATCCCGTCTTCATACCCCCCGGGGCTCTTTCCACCCACCAGATCGAGCGGCTGGAGGAGATTGAGCACCTGGCAGGGTGTCCGCTGCTGCAGATCCTCAACCTCGAGTTCAACCCGGTGACCCAGCTGCCCAACTATCGCCTGCACGTCATCACCGCCCTGCCCGGGCTGCGGCTGCTGGACAATAAGGTCTCCAGAACCCCGGGGGGATAGCCACCGCCGCCACCAATGAACCCAATTCCCCCTCCCCGACACCGCTCTCACTCACGCACTGGTTCACCCCCACACCCGACACGCACACGCCAACATCCCCCCCCGGCGCAACCGCCCCTGCCATGCCCAACCCCCGTACAACAGGAGGTTTCCCCGATCGAGCGGAAACAGGCCGATCTGGTGGTGAAGAAGGAGGCGACCATCTTGGGGCTCATGTTCGGCAACGACCGCCTCATCCGCAAGCTGGAGAAGGTCTCCCCCCGCCCGTGCTTGCTCAACCCCCACCACCCCCACCACCACGAGGATCACTCTCCCTTGGGCGGGGCGACAGTCGGAGTCTCTGGGCTCTCGCCTGCCTTTATGCGGGGGTGTGTGGGCCGCGGGAGTGGGGTGGAGGGGGTGGAGGGGGGGGAGGGGGGGAGGGAGGAGCGAAGCAGCCGCCTGACCGGCATGTTTGCTTCTCGTGGGCATGATCCCCCCCCCCCCCCCCCCCCTCCACGCGTACCCCTTACTTTTGTTTTTTCGTTGGGCTGATGGCGGTGGCGGTTGGGGGTCCGACCCAGGTGATGCTGAAAGTGCGACTGCATGCCGAGCTGCGGGCGGTGGTCTTCGGGCGGATCTCCATCCTGAACCGGGTCGACTACCCGGCGCCCGTCCCCTTCGACACCCGCAAGTTCCTGCAGCTCTCCGAGTACAGCGACCCGCCCGTCACCGGTCCGCCGCCCCGGCCCACACGTCCCTCCCCCCGAACTGCTCCGCCAGACAATGTTCAACTGTTTGTTGTTTTTTTGACATGGGTGGGACCTGACGTTCGATCAAACGTCCTCAAAAATGGAGGGTGAGCGAAAATTGGAGTTTTCCGTCTGTGTGTGTGAACGAGAAATTTCAATGTATGAAAATTCATCCTCCCCCTCCGTCGCCCCCGCACCTCCCCCCCGGGCAGCCTTCGAGCAGCAGCTGGTCTACGCGCACCTGCGCAACGAGGCCGTCAAGGCCTGGCGCCTCCGCTGGCCCCACGGCCTGCCCGCGGCCACCCGCCGGGGCAGCAGCGGCAAGGCCACCGCCACCCCCGCCGCCCACGAGCCCGTGACCTTCGCCGAGTCGTGGGACATCGCCTTCAGCGACGTGATGCTCAGCCAGCAGAACGCCATCGCCCGGCTGCTGGCCGGGGTGGAGCTGGAGGTGCAGCGGGCCGAGGAGGCCCAGGCCCAGTTTGTGGGGTACGACCCGCTGCGGACCGTGCAGCAGCTGCATGAGGAGCAGGTCCGCGTCATGGGGGGGGGGGGGGGGGGGCGGGATGGCGGGCGCCCACCCCACTCCACCGGGGCATCTCACTTCCCATCCGCCGCCCAGCATCCGACTCTTGCCCCGGCTGCCGGCGTACCTCACCCCCACACACACACACGCACACACGATGTGGACATCCCCAGGTTGCGGCTCTCATCTCCAACCCACGCGCATCTGCTTCCGTCCCCCATACACAGATGCGGGCGCATTGTACTGACACGCGCACACAGGCCCAACCCTCATCGTCCTCCCCCCTCCCCCTCCCCCTCTCCCCCCGTTGTGGTCTGTCCCATCCGTGTGTGTGCGTGTGCGTGTGTCATGCAGGCCCAGCGCGAGCGGACCAGCCGCCAGGAGCGGGAGGCCATGATCGGGGCCCTGAACGACCAGATCGGCGCCATGCTCCGCGATTTCCGGCAGGACTACGCCACCCAGGCCCAGGAGTACGAGCAGCGCATCCAGGCCCTCCAGGACCAGGTCAGGATGTGACATGGAGGGGCATGAGGGAGGGGAAAGGGGATGGGAGTACGAGCAGCAGCGCATCCAGGCCCTCCAGGACCAGGTCCGGACGCATAGAAGGGGACGCATGGGAAATGGGGATGGGGATGGGAGTACGAGCAGCGCCAGGCCCTCCAGGACCAGGTCAGGATGTGACATGGAGGGGCATGGGGGAGGGGAAAGGGAAAGGGCAGGCCCTCCAGGACCAGGTCAGGATGCGACATGGAGGGGCATGAGGGGGGTATGGGGGGAGGGGGATGAAACCAGGAAGGGGAGGGGGAGGAGTGTGAACAGCGCATCCAGCCCGTCCAGGAGGTGCCGCGTGGGGGGATGGGGGGATGAGGATGTGGGAGTGAGGGGGTCGCTTCCCAGAACCAACATATGTGTTCGCCTCCGGTCACGTCATGCTCACGAACCCACCCCGCGCCCCGCCAGGTGGTCTCGCTGACGGCCCAGGTGCAGTCGGGCGGGGGGACTGCCACCCCGGCCCAGGTGATGGGCGTCCTCGAGGAGCAGCAGCCGGGCGGCATGGGCGTGCTGGGCCTCCAGCGCCAAGGGTCCGTCGGAAAGGGCATGAAATGAGGACTGGATCATGATTGGATGATTGGGTGGTGATGATGATGATGGCTGGATGACGATGGCTGGATGATGACTGGATGACGATGGCTGGATGATGACTGGATGACGATGACTGGATGATGGCGAGGACTGAATGGTGGTGATTGGGTGCTGGATGGTGGTCATGGTCAATGAGGATGACGGGATCGCTGAAGGGTGACGATGATCGGTTGTTGTGGCTGGTGGTGAGACTGGATGATGATGCTGCTGATGACTGGGCGCTGGTGATGTTCTCTGACCACTTCGTCTCCACCCCCCATATTCCGCCCCCTATGTCTGTCTCCACCGCCCCAGCGCGATGACCCTGGACGAGATCATGATGGCCAACGGACCGCTCATCCCAAGCGGCACCTCCATCTCGACTACCCCCGCCACCCAGCCCCAGCCCCAGCTCCCCGCTGCCACCACCACCGCCGCCGCCGCCGCCCTCCCATCCTCCTCGCCTCCGACCCAGCCCGCCCCGGCCCTGGCCTCTGGGCCCGCGCCCGCTCGGCAGTGGCCCGCGAGGCAGCAGCAGCAGCAGCAGCAGCAGCAACGTGGTGGACAGGGACAGGGACTGGGACAGCCACAGCAGGAGCTGCCCACGTGGGTCGGGCAGGGACCGGCCTGGCTGCAGCAGCAGCAGCAAGGGCAAGGGCAGGGACAGGACGGCGAGGCGGATGCGGCACAGGTCGTGATGCCGCCCCCTCCTGCCTCTCTGACCACCACGACCGTCACCGGCACCGTCACGTGTGGTGGTCACACACCCCATGCCGTGACTTGGCGTCACCCCAGACTGCCCTTGCTGCGCATGTAGCATTGCCTGTGTGTCTGTGCGTTGTCATTTTGTGTGATTCTAGGGCCCAAGTTCGCTCGTTGTGCGCATGTAGCATTGCCTGCGTGTGTCTGTGTGCGAGTTGTCATTTTGTGTGATTCTTGGTTGCCACAGGCCCCAAGTTCGCTCGTTGTGCGCTCCTTCCAGAGACCTTCTCCCGGCCGTCCCTTGCTCCGCACACAGACGCACACAGACACACGCACACACATCCGGCAAATCGCCCGTCGTCGTCGTCACCGCCGCCATTCCTCATCGCCTCCTCTCCCGCATCCACACAGTTCGGCCCTCCCGCCGCCGAACCGCAGTCCCAGGCCGCCGCCGGCCCCATCTCCGCCGCCGCCGCCGCCGCCACGTCGCCCCACGCGGAGCGGCTCGGCTCGCGACTGCAGCGGCTGCAGCAGATGGCGGGCGGCCCATCGCGGCGGATGGGCGGGTCGAAGGCGGCCGGCGCGAACGCACCTGGTCTGCGGATGAGTGGTTTCTGTCTGTGTCTGCTTTGGCAGGTTGCGCTGTCTGTGCGGCACATCACTCACACCCTCGCCCACTCTCACCTTCCAACCACCAGCGCGCCGCTCCGGCTCCGCCCCGCGTTCCATCACCCCGCCGCCATCCGCCACCGCCACAGCCGCCCACGCCCCGACCCAGCCCCTGGTTCCGGCCGCCCCGCAGTCCCAACAGCAACCAGGCCGGTCCACCGCCCCCGATGATGACCTGGACCTGGCCGCAGCAGCCGACGCCCTGCTGATGGGCGACGCCCCACCGCTGTCCGCCCGCGGGGCCTCGGCCGGGCTGCCCGCCGGGAGCAGCAGTGACGAGGCCTTGGCCAGGGATGGGCCCGATGGGCTGCCCGCGGAGACACAGCCCCGCGGCCCGACGGGGCAGCAGGGGCAGCCGGCAGGGACGGCGGCGATGGGTGGCAGCGGGGCGGACGACTACGTGGCCCAGTGCAGCCAGCTTCAGCAGCAGAACATCGCCCTGCGTGAGCGGCTGCAGCTGTTCCAGCAGGCCAACCAGGTCCGTCGCCAAGGGTGGATGGCTCTCCCATAATTTGGTCGAGTGGATCCAGGGGTCATTCATGCTCCCCGACTCCGCTTCCGTGTCCAGAGGATTTGCCCTTTGTCAATTTTCCATCCTCTCTGGCATCTATGTGGAGTCCAACCTTCAAGACGACACATTCGAGTTGCACCAAATGAAGGAGAAGGGATTTTTGTCGTTGTGTTCGTGCTGGGTTGATGTGACTTTGGGCGGCGAAAAAGAAGAATGAAAAGCGGCTCAAGAAGCGGCTCAAGAAGCGGCTCAAGAAGCGGCTCAAGAAGCGGGTAGCAGGCGGAGACGGATGGGTCTCACTTTCGCTCATCGCTGTTGTTTTTTGCGGACCGTACGGTGGTGCATGGATGCGGGTTGCCGTTCCCCCCGGGGGGAGCAGGAGACGGTGGAGAAGGCCGAGTCTGAGCTGATTCAGCTGCAGTCGGAGCTGCTCCGGACGGAGGAGGGCAGGAAAGCCGCCGAGGAGCGTTTCAAGGTCTCCGCTCCGCCCCGTCACTCCCTTGTCGTTGGCCATTGAGGAGAACCGAATGATGCGAGACTTCATTATGTTGCTGTTGTGTGTAAACAGGCCCTCCCCTCCTCGCCTTTGAGGAGGACCTGACCTCATTCTGTTACTGTCGTGTGTGCCCAGGCCCTGGAGCAGGAGCACGGCACCCCTTGAAAAAGTCTCATTCTATTGCTGTTGTGTGTCTGTGTGCCCAGGCCCTGGAGCAGGAGCACAGCACCCTGCAGGCGCGCCTGAGCCGCCTCGAGGAGAGCACCGCCCACCGGCAGGCCCTGCTGGACGACCTCCAGGCCGCCCGCCAGGCCAACAACAACCTCGGTTCGTACAACGAACGCCCCCGCCGTCCCTCGCTCTCCGTTCGTGCGCTGCTTGTTCCATCCATCCCACTGCCACGCTCCCCTCGTGCCGCGCTCTCCAAAAAACCAAAAAAACTCTCCCAAAATCGTGCGCTGCTTGTTCCATCCCATCACTGCCACGCTCCCCTCGTGCCGCGCTCTCCAAACAAAAAAACTATCCCAAAATCGTGCGCTGCGGTTCCATCCAGTGGTCAGTCTTCTCCTCGCCGTCCCTCCCTCCGCCCCTTCTCTTCCATCCAGTGCACAGAGGGAGAGTACCGTCTGGCGGCACAGTCTTCCGCCCATGGTGAGTGAAATGCCACGCTCCCCTCCCACCCCCCGCCCCGCTCCTCATCCCGTTCGCTGATTCCTTTTCCGTTTCCATCCCCCATCGCCAGAATCACTGCTCTCGGCCGCCCGCACGGAGGCCGCCCGTGCCCAGACGGAGGCCACCCAGCTGCGCTCCCGGGCGGACGAGACTGTTCTCGAGGCGGCCCGGCAGGTGGCACTCGAGGGCCGCTTGGAGGAGGCGCTCATGCGGGGCGAGTGCGCCCTCGCCAGGCGAACCGTACGGGCCTGGCATGCCGCCGCCAAGATGAGCAAGGTCACCACTGCCTGCTGCCTCTCCCCGCTGCTGGGGGGCAGGGGATGTGGGGCACGACTTCTCCTCATCTTGCGCCCCGCAATCCCATCTTCTTAACCTTCATCGTCCTCAGCGTCAGTCAGTCATTATCATCAGCATCATCAGCATCAGCATCATCCGATCATCATCCGATCATCATCCGATCATCATCCGATCATCATCCGATCATCATCCGATCATCATCCCATCATCATCCGATCATCATCATCATCATCCATCATATCATCATCATCTTCTTCTTCTTTGTCTTCTTCCCCGTCCGACTCTTCCCTTGGGGCCCTGCCTTTGCACCACCAGGACTACCGCCAGCGCGGCCAGACGGCCTCCGGGCTGCATCGTCAGTGCTGCCTGCGGCAGGTGTGGATCGCCTGGGGGCGGACCCTCATCCGCCAGCGGCGTCTCCGCGATCTGCAGGCCAAACAACAGAAAAGCGTCCGCACACAGCCCGTGCCCCCCCCCCCTCCCACGCCCCATGTGAACAGTGGCCGTCCTGTCCTGCCCCCCCCCCCCCCCCCCCATCCCTCTGTCTTCATCCCCCATGTCTCGCGCCCCCCCCCCCCCCCCATGTCTCCACTCCCTCCATCTTATATCATATCCCACCATTCATCGTTCCCCGTCTCCCTTCCCCCATCTCAATCCCCCCCCCCCCTGGTAGTTCCTCCGTGCGCACCTGCACGCCTGGGCGACCCACGCCAAGAATCTGCACGCAGCGGACACCCTGCGCTACACCAGCGACTGCGCCCTCGTCCAGCGGTGCCTCCAGGCCTGGCGCGGCTACCTGGGACAGTGCAAGGGGCGCGCGGCCCTGGAGGCCCATCTGGGCCGACTGCACAGGCGTGCTGTGCTGCGCGGGGCCATGCGGCGATGGCGCGTGTGGGTGGCCGGCAGGCAGCTTGAGCCGGCAGGCGAACAGGTCGGCTTCGCACCCCCGCAATGATGTGTGTACGCGAGGGGGGGAGGCAGGCAGGGGGTGGGAGGGGGAAGGCAGGCAGGTCGGAGCGATTAGCTGTTATACCACGTGCACGCGTGTATCCCCGATGTGCTGTGCCCGCGGCAGTTGGGTTGGGGGTGCTGGTTGGCTGTGGTCACGGCCGACTGCCGTAGGCGACTTGTGCATTTGGTGTGGGATTTGTGTCCTGTTCTCTCATCCCGTTCTCCATCCCTTCCATCCCAATGACCCCCCGCAACCATCGATCGCTTGCTGTCCATGTTCCGGGGGTCCCGGTCCCCGTCCCAGGCTCTGACGTCTCACGCCCGCGCCCACCGGGCCCAAGTCCTCCTGGGCCTCTGTTTCCGCTCGTGGCTTCGCTGGCTCCGCGTGGCGGGCCGCCAGCAGGCCGAACAGCGCGATGATGCAGCCCGGGCCCTGCGCCGGTTCCGTCTGCGGCCTTTTCTGGACCATTGGCGCAGCCTGCCCGAGCTGGCGCGCCGTGAGCGGGAGGCGGACGCGTTGGCGGCGACCCGGGCGCGGCTGGGGGCCTGCCGGCGGGCGCTGGGCCAGTGGCGGGGGCATTGGGAATGGCACCAGACGAAGCGGCGCGCGCGGGAGATGGGTCCGTGGGGGCATCTCTGACTGGGTGTGCCTGTGCCTGTGCCTGTGCCTGTGCCTGTGCCTGTGCCTGTGCCTGTGCCTGTGCCTGTGCCTGTGCCTGTGCCTGTGCCTGTGCCTGTGCCTGTGCCTGTGCCTGTGTCTGTGTCTGTGTCTGTGCCTGTGCCTGTGCGTGCCTGTGTCTGTGTCTGTGCCTGTGCCTGTGCCTGTGCTTGTGTCGGCGTGTGTTGGGCAGCGCAGAAGGAAGCCCGACGTTGAGTGGGAGACATCAATGTGAAAAGGGGGAATCTGTCTGTCTGTGTCTGTCTGTGTCTGTCTCTCTGTGCACTGGCGCACGCCAGGTGTGGTCGAGCGTGGCTCTGCGGGCGCATGCGTTTGCGTTTGCGTTTTGTGTGTCCTTGAGCTATCCATCGCTCCCCTCCCCTCCCCTCCCTCCTCCATCCATCCATCCATCCTTCTTGTCATCATCCCCCCTTCCCCGCCATCGCCCTCTCGACCCCCAGGCGACGCCCACCGCCTTGCGCGCTGCTTCGCCCGCTGGCGGCGCTACGGATGGGCCTCGCAGGCTCATGCCCAACAGGTGGCCCGGGCCGGTCGCCATCACCAACTTCGCGCCCTGCGGCGGGCCTTCCTGGGATGGCGGAACGCCTCGGGCACCCTGCGGACCCGCGCCTGGCGCCTGCAGAAGGGACGCCGGGCGCATACGTGGTATCTGCTGCATCGGATGATGCAGGGTTGGTGTGCGGTAGTGGCGAAGGTCTGCAACTCCCATTCCGCCCACCCACCGCATCGACCCGTCACGGCACGCTTTCCTGTCTGCACCAATGGCCCGTCCCGTGTGGGAGATGCCTCTGCGCGGACAGTGGTTCTTGCACACAAAAAAATAAATCTTGGCGAGAGCCATTTTGCCACTGACCACATCCTCCCACATACAAACTCGTTCTGCTCACTCCACTTCCCGCCCCCGCCGCACGCCCACCCACGCGCAACCCCACAGGCGCGTCTCGTCCGGCAGCGGGTAGCCGCCCACGAGGGGCGGGTGCTGCGGCAGGCCCTGCGGGAATGGGTCCGAGTGACCCACGCCAAGCAGCACAAGGCGGCCCAGCTGCGTCGGGCGGGCTCATTCCACAGGCAGATGCAGTGGCGCCAGATGGGACGCGCCCTCGGGTCTGCCGCCACCACGTCCCTGTCGCCCCCCCCCCCCCCCCCCCCCCGATATATAACTGCCAACCATCTGTGCAACCCCCAGCCTTGTTGACGCATCGAATTGACTTCATTCGTCGTCGCGCTGTCTTCGGCCTCTCTGTTCCAGTTCCTTCCGCACTGAGGCATACAGAGAACATGCTGTGTATTTGCGAGGATACATTGGCGCTGTCTCCTCGACCTCTGTTTGGATGATTTTTACCGCTTGCTTCTCCGCCCGGTCTTGGATTTGGCACGCGCGTCGGACTCATGGATCCGGTGGGACGGGAGGCACGCGACTGGAAGAGACCGAGACCACCGTGAAACCTGCTCCCTGTGTGTGCCACAGGATCCAGCTGCTTGGCGGCCAGCCCGGCCCTCGGGAATGGACGGTTTATTGATGCGTTCGCTCATGATGCCGTCTTCCCCTCCTCTTGGGCGCGGGGGTTGGTGGGCGCAGGACCTGGGTGGCGTGGCACCAGGACAGGCGGCGGCGGGCGACCCAGGCGACCGTCCTGAAGAAGCGCCTCGATAGGGTCCTCGTCCGATGTCCGTCGCGTTCTTGAATGAGGATGATGAGGATGATGATGATGATGACCGGATGATGTGGCTGGATGATGATGATGATAGGATGATTGGATGAATGAATGCCGGCCACCCCACGTCATCCATCACACCATACGATCCACCCGCACCTCCCCAGCCGCCTTCCGCGGGTGGGCAGCCCAGCTCTCGGAGGCCATGCGGGGCGTGATGGGCGAGTACAAGGACCAGTGCGCCAAGATGCAGGCCACCCTGGAGGAGCAGAGCCAACGCACCACCTCGGTCGACCTCGAGAATCTGCAGCTGGTCGACCGGCTGCACGATTCCACCGCCCAGAACAGCCGCCTCGTCCTGCAGCTCAACGAGAAGGTCTGTTCGGCACAGCCGCCGCATTCCTGACACCACACGCGCATCGGAAATTTTGGTGCGCAGGCGCCATGCAACACGCCTCTCATCCCGCTCATCGCTCCTCCCCATCACACCACGTCGCTCCTCCCCCCCCACACACACACACACACACACTTCCCGTTACTTCGTTCCTTCTTTACACGACACACACACACACACCACCCGCAGGATGTTCAAATCTCGGAGCTGCAGCACGCCCTCGAGGAGTGCGCCATCCTGGAGAGCGGCCTGCGCAACGACATGGAGCGGTTGGCCCAGGAGGCCCGCGATGCACAGGCCGAGACGCGCCGGGTGCAGGCGCTCCTGCATGAGCGCAGTGAGGAGACCACCACCCAGGCTGTGCAGGCCTCCCTCGAGCGCCAGGTCTGCCGGACGTGGATATAACGGGGTTAGAGCCCCCCCGACGGGCGTGGGGATTGATCCGGTGGTTATCGGGCGTGGATCTAACCCCTGATGTGGGGATACCCCCCGACGGGTTGGGGGGATATAACCCCGACTGCTTGGTGTGTGGTCGGTGCTTTGGCGTTTGGTCCCAATCATCATCTGGGTCTTCTCTCTGACTCTTCTCTTTCCTGCAGGGACTGGAGGAGCGGCTTGTCCAGACCCAGCGCAACCTCGAGGAGGCCCAGGCAAAACTCAAGGAACTTTCGGACACAGCCGCGGCAGCCGAGGTCAGTCCCCCAGTCAGAACAGACGACAGGGCTGCTAAACCCTTGTTTCCACATGAAAAATGACTCCTTGGCGCAATGGCAGCGCAATCGACTCCAGATCGATAGGTTGGGGGTTCAAATCCCTCAGGGGTCACATCTTTTTCCTCTTTCTTTTTTCCCTCTCCAGGCCCAACGGGAGAGCCAGCAAGCGGAGGGCGCCACCAAACTGGCGGCCGCCTTCGAGATCGCCGCCTCCCTCCGGCGCCTGCTGGAGGAGAAGGACCGGGCGTTCACCGAGCTGAAGGGGCAGCACGACCAGCAGCAACAGGTGCTCACCTCGGCCCAGGGCAGCCTGGCCCAGACCACCCAGCAGCTCACGCAGGCCCTCCAGGAACGGTCCGACGGGCAAAGAGAGTGGGGGCACGGGTAGTGGTGGCATTGGGTGGGGGACACGGACTCACTGTTTTTGGCGTTCTGTGATGTGATGATGGTGATGGCGACTTTCCCCAGGGATGACCAGATCGCGCAGCTGCAGCAGTCTCACGCGCAGGCCCAGGGCCAGGCCGCCACGGTCCGTTGGGGAAGCTGCCTGGGGTTGGGTTGGCACACTGGGGGTTGGGTTGAGACTGGAGGTTTGGTTGACACTGGCAGACACTGGCACGTTGGGGTTGGGTCGGCACATTGGGGGGTTGGGTCGGCACATTAAGTTTGGGGGTTGGGATTGCCTCATCTCACCACCGCACCCCTATCGGCTCCCATGTCCGCCACCCGCGCAACAGCTTGCCGACCAGGCCAACGAGATGACGGCCGTGCTGGACGACAAGGACCGCCTCGTGCGCAGGCTCGAGTACGAGCTGCAGCTGCTCAGGGACCGGGAACACGCCAAGACCAGCGACCTCATCCGCGAGGTGGCCGCCGTGCTCAGCCCACAGCACCAGCAGCAGCAGGCGCCACCCCCGCCGCCACCACCGCCGGCAGCACCTGCGCTCACGGCCGGGGCCCCGGGCCTCTCTAGATCTAAAGGTCTGCCTGCCGGCTTTGAGCGCGATCCAGGCGAAATGGTGATGTCGACCACGGCACCGCACTGTGCGCACTTGCGTCTTCTGACTGCAGAACCGCAGATGCTGGCTGTCTGGGTACCTTATGTGCCCACTGTGCCGGTCATGGGCTACCCATGCTCACCCTCACGTCCTGCCGCCCGTCCCCCCACAGTCACCCCGCGTCCGAGCGGCAACACGGCCCCGCTGCGCGCCGAGGATCTCACCGTCGACCCAACCCCGGTGCCGCTCTCCCCCATCCCCGGCTTCTTCGCCTCGGCCGTCCCCGCCCCTGCCCCCGCCCCCGCACCCTCAGCGTCCATCCCCAGGACCCTTCCCACACCCCCTCCGCCCGTGGCCCAGCCCTCATCCAGCGGTTCTACGGGCTCCCGGAATAGCCGCAGCCCAAGCCCCGCGGCAGCCTCCAGCGGTCGCCACCACCACCACCATCACCACCGCCCCCAGGCCGCCGCAGCCAGCAGCACCCCGCCGCCCCAGCCACAGCCCCAGCAGCGCAGCCCGGATGTCTCCCCGGAGCCGCCCGCGGCCATGCGGCTGCTGACGGGGGCCGCCAGCACAATGGGCATGTCCAGGCTGGGCGCCCTGGCCACCCCGACCCCGTCCGTTCCTGCCACGGCCCTGCTGGGCATCTGGCAGCAGCAGCAACAACAACAGCAGGAAGGGCCACAGACCGTGGAATTGCATGAGGAACCCAGGCAACAGCAGCAACAGCAGGTCATGGCACCACCCCAGGGGCAGCAGCAGCAACAGCAGCAGCAGCAACAGCAGCAGGAGACCCGACCGCAAGCCGACGTCTCGGCCCTGTCGGAGGTCCGTGGCCGCACAGAGGAAAAACCAAACAAACAGGAAAAAAACCAAAGTCAAAAAAAAAAAAACCAGCTCTGACCCCACCCGGGAGCATCAGCTCCCACTTCATGCAAATCGAGTTTTCATTGTACAATTTTTTTGTTGCCCCCCTCCTCCTCCTCCTCCTCCTCCTCCTCCCTCCTCCTCCAGCAAATCGAGCAGCTGCAGCAGCGAATCATGTCCACCCTGGACGACCAGCGGGCCTCCTCGCTGCTCGCTGCCTCCTCGGCCGCCGCCGCAGCAGCAGCAGCCCCACCGGCTCCGGTCATGCAGCAGGCGGCTGCGGCTGGAACCCCGGTGCCATCGCCCCCATGGGCACTAGCCTCGCGCGGCCCGGGAAGGGTCCGTCCCCCAGCCTCGTGTGGGTGCAGCCTCCGGGGGGAGGCCAACTAAGTTGTACAAACAAAAAAGACTCTCATCCCCCGCCTGTGCGCGGCGTCATCAATCATCTGCATCACCCACGAGAATGAACTGACCGCCTTTTTCGTCTTTTGTTCTCCGCCCAGCCACGCGCCGGGAGTATCCCCCAGGCCCCGACCCCAGTCCCTGCGCTGGGCCGGCCTTCCCCTCCCCGGTCTGTCACACCTGATCTTTCCACAACTTCGCCTCACCGTTTTGGGCAGGTTGGACGAGAGCATGGCCTCGGAGAGTTTACCGCCAGCACCCCGGGGTATGCGGGCAAAGATGGATAGCCTCCTGAGCGCATCCCGCCAGCGGTCTGCCGAACTTCGTTCGATTAAATCCCTTCTTCACAATCATCACCCACAGAACTGAACAGATCAACAGTCAACACCGCACCGTGCGAGAAGAGGTTATGCGTCGCTTGGGTGCCCTCACAGCCGGGGTTTCGCTGGCCCCAGCCGGAGGCCCCCCGACATCTTCCTCATGATCGGCTCCCTGTATTTTTGTTTTTAAAAAACATCCGACGATTCCACAACTTGATTGTAACACGGGAATTGTTGAATCGGAGAGGGCTACTCTGCTCAGATCGGATCAGACCAAACTGAACCGAATTGATTCAAATCGACGTGATAACCTCGCACGCCAGGGGAAACGAGGCCCAGGGCTTTTTCTCTCCGCCCCGATGGCACACAATGATTTTCCCAACCCAAAAGTAGATTATAGCAAATTTGATCCTGCTCCATTCGACCAAGTCTGCGCGCGTTTTATTTTCTTTGATGAAAGTCACAATCTCGTCATCTTCGCGCTCGAACGCTCTCCAGTGTGTCGGGCTTGTCAACCAATTCGTTGTTACCAACACACACTTCCTGAATCGTTTTGCAGCGAATTGTGACAAGAAAGTGCGGAACATCTCCACCCGCATTTCGCGGCTTGAGGTGACCCTCTCCCTTCTTGAGGCCAAGCTTGGCTCCATCGCTGGGCTGGATCAATTGGTGGGATCAATGCCACCGCCAGCTGCTCCTGGGGCACCATCGACTGTGCCTCCCCCACCTCCAATGGGCTCCGTCCCGCCGCCCCCTCCGCTGGGGTCGGTGCCACCCCCTCCACCTCTCGGGAGCATCCCACCGCCACCTCCCCTGGGTTCTATTCCCCCACCCCCACCCCTCGGCGGCATTCCCCCGCCCCCTCCACTTCCCCTCCCGGCCGCAGGTGGGGTTCCCCTCCCGCCACCCCTGCCCGCTGCCGGTGGTGCCCCGGGGGCTGTTCCCTCGCCACCACCCGCACCCGTAGAAGGTCCGGCGCAGAAATGATTGTTGCTCACACCTCCACCCATCCTCACCCACATCCTCACCCCCCATCCTCACCCCCATCCTCGCCCCCCACACACACACACACAGAGTCACTGAAGGACAACCCCAAGTACGCGCCTTATTTCAAGTTCCTCAAGATCGGTGCCGAGCAGGCCCGAGTCATGTCCGTCCGCCCATCCGCCGCCTCGCCTGCTCCTCCACGCCTGTTCGGTGCAGCAGTGTTGGAGGTTTTGCCCATCCGAACCCCCTGTGCCCGGGGCTGGAAAAATTTGCGCGGGGTGGGGCGGAGGGTGGGGAGGGGGGGGCGAAGTATCTCTGTCCCGCATGTGATGATGATGTGCTTTATCTCTTCACCCCTTGTCTCTCCCCCCTTGTCTCTCTCCCCCCCCCCCCCCTTGTCTCTCCCCCCTTGTCTCTCTCTCCCCTTGTCTCTCTCCCCATGTCTCTCTCCCCATGTCTCTCTCTCCCCAGGCAACGGATGCAGGGCGAGGGCCTGACGGACGACGAGGCCATGGCCGTGCTGAAGGAGTGGTCCAAGATCAGCGGCAAGCCGGTCACCGTCACCCCGGGTGCTGCAGACGACGACGAGTGAGCCCGATGAGGGGGCCGGGATGATGCTTAGGAGGCTGCCTTTGGCGGCGGGCGGGCGGCGGTGATGGTGTGGGTTGAGTGGGGGGGTGGGAGGGGCGGGGCAGGCGGGGTGGGGATCGTTGTTTGTTTTCATTCTTGTTGGCTCGAGGCGGAATAACCGGCAGAACCAGAACCGGCCCGGGGTTCTTGATGGGATGGTGAGGGAGGGGAGGGGGAGGGAGGGGAGGGTGAGGGAGGGGAGACCGATTGTTAGAAGTGCGGACGGAGCGTCTTGTGGCCCGCTATGTCGATGAGTCTGAGATCAACGACAGAACCCAGGCGTAGCGTCGATTACCCCCGGTCAGTTGCCTCTCGTCGGCCTTGCGCGTGTATGCAGGGGAGCAGTAACGATACGGAAAAGGAAAAGCGGCCTCCCTGCCGCGACAGGAGAGCCCTCGAGTATTTGGTCACAGGCAAAGGGGAAGACGAAGCCTGGCGATGCCCCGCTGTCTGTATCAACAATTTTTTATCGGCACTTTCTGACTTGTTCGATCACGCAGTGCCATGCACATCTCGAGGATCCTGTCTGCCTGTCTTGTGGTCTGTTGAACGACCAAACGTCTTCCATCTCCTATCTTTCCATCTTTAGAGGATGTTGTCTGCCGTGCGTGCGCGACGGTGATTGGTGGCGTCTGCCCAATTTGTTGCGAGAAAGTCACCGAGCAGTCTGTGTTGAGATTTGAGCACGGTGTCATCGATGATCACATTTCTCAGAGTGACCGCGTGCCCGAAGTTGCTCGTGCGCTTTGTCGAGCGGGTGCAGTGTTACTGCCCCAATCGGGGCCTGGGGTGCGAGACGGTGATGGGTGTGCTCACGGTGGAGCGGCACCTGGGCGGGGAGTGCGAGTGGCGCGAGGAGGAATGCCCCCGGTGCCACCAGCAGGTGCGCCGCGCGGAGATGGGCCGCCACCAGGCCACCACATGCGCCGCCAAGCCGGTCCGCGTGCCGTCTCCCATCATCATCACACATGCGTCTTCATCCCCATCCCCCTGCTCACCCCCGATGCCCTCATCTGCTCACCCCCTGGCTCTCCGCTCCCCCGCTTCCCGTTTCTCCACCCATCAGATGCCCTGCGGCTTTGCGGATGTGGGCTGCGAGACCCGGTGCCCCCAGGGCGACCTGGCCGCCCACGAGCGGGACGGGGTCGTTGCCCACGTGGGCCTCCTCAGGCACCAGCTGGCCGCCACCAAGGCCCAGCTCGCACAGACCCAGCACGACCTGGCCCAGACCCGGGAGCAGCTGGGCGGGGACTTGGAAGCCACCAAGGCCCGGCTGGGCCAGACCCAGGCTGAGCTCGCCCAGACCCGAGAAGCCACCGAGGCCCGGCTGGGCCAGACCCAGGCTGAGCTCGCCCAGACCCAGCATGACCTGGTCCAGACCCGGGAACACCTTGGCGGGGAGCTCGCGCAGGCCAAGGAGCAGCTGGCCAACGTCCAGTCGCGACTCGACTTGGTTTGTCGCCGGCTGCGAGCGGCCCCCGCACACCGCCCCACACACCGCACACCACTCCGCACATTCCCCTCCCACCGGGATTTGATCAATGCCCAGTTCTCACGAAAATTCATCTTCCTCCCACCGTCTCGTCCACGCCCTCTCCTCACCGGGGGGGCAGCTGCTGACCCCGCCGCCGACCCCCGAGGGCCTCGAGGCCACCTGGGACGAGGCCACGATGCAAGTCGCCATTGTCTGGCGGCCGGTCGCCCAACCCGCACCCGCCGCTGCCGCCTGCTGCGCCGCCCCGCCCGTCCCGACTGGGGTCCGCTACCGGGTCCATGCCGCGAAGGCGGGACATGATGACCTGCCCGGGGTCGTCGTCTACACGGGCCCCGAGTGCCGCTGCCGGTACACCTTCCCGCCTGGGCAAACCGAGGCGGCCCGCTTTTTGGTGGTGGCCGTCCGGGGACTGGCCGAGAGCGACCCCTCCGCCCCCGCCACCTGTGCCGCTCCCGGTCCGGCACACTCCCAAACGGGGGCAAAGCAGTTCAAAACAAGGCAAGGTTGCATTGGACTCACTATTGTTGCGTTTGCTTCCTCTTTGTTTTGTCTCGTCACAGGCATCGTGTTCACCTACGACCACGACATGGACGAGCGGGGCCTGTTCTACTACATCGGCACGCAGGGCCGCACCCAGCCCTGGCAAAACCCGGCCCTGGCGGGCTGGGTCACCGTTACCCGTTCTCAGGAGTGTGCTGGAAAGGTCACGGATTCCTTGGGGCGCCAGCCGAGCGACACCTGGCATGGGACCCAGCCCAACTCATGGTGGCAGGTGGATCTTGGAGCACGGCGCCTCTTCGTGCCAACCCGCTACACCATCCGCCATTGCAGCCAGGCGGGTGCTGAAAACTACCGCCTGCAGTCGTGGCGGCTGGAGGGCTCGCTGGACGGGGCGAGCTGGCGGACGCTGGACGAGCACACCAACGAACCCAACGCCATCCCCGCCCGTGTGGCTGCCATGGCCACCTTCACGGTGCTGCCCGCGCGGGCATTCCCGGCCCGCTTCTTTCGGGTGCTGATGACCGGACCGAGCCCCAACGGGCAGAACCAGTTCGCAATGTCCGGCTTTGAGCTGTATGGCACCCTCAAGCCAGAACAGAATTGAATGGAATGCCACCCCGCCTGAGCTGTGGGTGCGGGTGAGCAAGGCCACAAGCCGGATTTGATGGGGGAGCCCCCGAGTCAGCGGCGATGCGAAAGGACCGGGACGGGGCGTGGAAGGGGAGGCACCAATGATTCATCCATAGAATTCTGAAAAGCACGAGCACGGTGAACAACAGACTCACAGAAGCAGACGTCGACAGAGAGAGGAGGAGGGAGGAAAACGAAGAATTCACTGGGAAGTCACACCCAGCAGGGGTCTTCGCCACCCTCAACCGCCTTGGCACGCGGCGCCTCATCGCGGTGCATCCGCCACAGCTGCCATCACTGCACATGGGGGCGTGGGACGGAGAGCTTGTCTCCATCCGTCGCGATAACCCCTGGGCAGTTGCCTCTCAATGCAGGAGAACAGTAACGATACGGAAAAGGAAAAGCGGCCTCCATGTCGGCACAGTGTCATGCCCATCTCGAAGATCCTGTCTGCCTGTCTTGTGGTCTGTCAGTAACCGTTCCGGACGAACGTCTTCTATCTCCTTATCATTTTCATTTTTCGGTTGTTCCTCAGTGGATGTTGTCTGCCGTGCATGCGCGACGGCCATTGGTGGAGTCTGCCCGGCTTGTTGCGAGAAAGTCACCGAACAGTCTGTGATGTCATCGTTTGCATCTTGTCAAGATGTCATCGAACTCTTGCAACCCTTTTGGGTGATGCCACCAGAGTGACCGCATGTCCAAAGCCACTCGTGCGCTTTGTCGAGCGGGTGCAGTGTTACTGCCCCAACCGGGGCCGTGGGTGCGAGACGGTGATGGGTGTGCTCACGGTGGAGCGGCACCTGGGCGAGGAGTGCCAATGGCGCGAGGAGGAATGCCCCCGGTGCCACCAGCAGGTGCGCCGCGCGGAGATGGGCCGCCACCAGGCCACCACATGCGCCGCCAAGCCGGTCTGTCTGTCGTCTCCTTCCACATCACACATGCGTCTCACCTCCCCCTGGTCCCCCCACACTCATGCGTCCATCCCCCCCCCCCCCCCCCCCCCCCCAATGCCCTCATCTGCTCACCCCCTGTCTCCCCGCGACCCTGCTCCAGATGTCCTGCGGCTTTGCGGATGTGGGCTGCGAGACCCGGTGCCCCCAGGGCGACCTGGCCGCCCACGAGCGGGACGGGGTCGTTGCCCACGTGGGCCTCCTCAGGCACCAGCTGGCCGCCACCAAGGCCCAGCTCGCACAGACCCAGCACGACCTGGCCCAGACCCGGGCTGAGTTCACGCAGATCCGGGAGCAGCTGGGCGGGGACTTGGAGGCCACCAAGGCACGCTGGGCTCAGACACAGGTTGAGCTCGCCCAGACCCAGCATGATCTGGTCCAGACCCGGGAGCAGCTGGGCGGGGAGCTCGCGCAGGCCAAGGAGCAGCTGGCGAATGTGCAGTCGCGACTTGACTTGGTTCGTCGCCGGCTGTGCCATTCACCACTTCCCGATTGGCGCTTCCCTCGCCCTCCCGGCTGCCCGCACAACACCATTCCGCATACTTCCCTCACCCCGATCCCACCGGGGGGGCAGCTGCTGACCCCGCCGCCGACCCCCGAGGGCCTCGAGGCCACCTGGGACGAGGCCTCAAAGCAAGTCGCCATCGTCTGGCGGCCGGCTGTCCCACCCGCACATCTCGCCGCCGCCGCCGCACCCGTCGCTGCCGCCTGCTGCGCCGCCCCGCCCGTCCCGACTGGGGTCCGCTACCGGGTCCATGCCGCGAAGGCGGGACATGATGACCTGCCCGGGGTCGTCGTCTACACGGGCCCCGAGTGCCGCTGCGGGTACACCTTCCCGCCTGGGCAAAAGGAGGCCCGCTTTACGGTGGTGGCCGTCCGGGGACTGGCCGAGAGCGGCCCCTCAGCCCCCGCCACCTGTGTCAATCCCGATCCAAGTCTGTCATTCCGTACAGGCAAAAGGAAGGCAAAAGGACTCACTGTTGTTGCGTTCGTCTTCTCTTTGTTTTGTCTCGTCACAGGCATCGTGTTCACCTACGACCACGACATGGACGAGCGGGGCCTGTTCTACTACATCGGCACCCAGGGCCGCACCCAGCCCTGGCAAAACCCGGCCGAGGCGGGCTGGGTCACCGCTACCCATTTTCAGGACTATGTCGGAAAGGTCGCGGATCCCTTGGGGCGCCAGCCGTGCAACAGCTGGCATGGGAACGCTCCCAACTCGTGGTGGCAGGTGGATCTTGGCGCCCGGCGCCTCTTCGCGCCAACCCGCTACACCCTCCGCCACAGTAATATTCGGTCGTATGTTGAGGATCGTCTGCAGTCGTGGCGACTGGAGGGTTCGCCGGATGGCACGAACTGGTGGACCCTGGACGAGCACACCAACGAGCCCAACGCCATCCCCGCCCGTGCCGATGCCATGGCCACCTTCACGGTGCAGCCCGCCCAGGCATTCCCGGCCCGCTTCTTCCGGGTGCTGATGACCGGACCCAACCCGGCCGGGGACAATGAGTTATCACTGTCGGGCTTTGAGCTGTACGGCACCCTCAGGACGGAAGAGAATTGAATTTCGCCCCTTGTCCCTGCCGCTTTTCTCGTAAGACACGGGGGAGGAGTGGGCACTGTCAACATCCATCATCTCGATTTGATTGCACGGGTGGGCGGGAGGGGAGGCACCTGATACAGAACCATCTAAACATGAAAACAGCAGGGAGCCGACAAAGACCAAGAAAAAGATGCAACGGCGACTCACATACACCTCACCCACACCCCAACCCATGAAGAATCCGAAGTTAGCAGGAGCAGCGAGGAGGGAAGAGCCGGGGAAGAGGAGGAGACGAGAAAGAGAACCGTGCTTCACTCAAATGTTTGTGTGCGACGCCCTGACCCTGATGACCATGCGCAACAGGGCGGCTGCCGACGAGCCTCACCCCTGACACAAAGCACCCCCCCACCACCCCTATCACCCACCCACTGGGGCTCCGCTCACCGCGGCTGCCCCGGCCGAGGAGGGCCCAACACGAGGTCATTAGGCCCAGGGCCCCCATCGGAACGTGTAACGCGCGACGCGAATTCGGGTTCTATACTACACAGCATGTCTCTGTGTGTGTGTGTAGGTACATCCATGTCGCCCCCCCCTGGCCGTGCGGGTGCCCCTGCCGGCACATGTCTCCGCCTCGGCTATCCCCATGGCCGGCTTTACCTCGATGGTGGCTATCCCCCCGAGAAGGCTAACCCCCAGGCCGGGTTGGCCGCGATGACCCCCGGAGTGGCTATCCCCCCGGCCACGGACCAATCAGACTGGCATCGCCCGTCCAAGTCCGCCTCACTCAGCCTCAGCCTGCCCAACCCAGCCTCCTCCACCCCTCCGCCACCCCCGCCCATCTGCGGGAAGTCCCCGCCAACAACGGATGGGTCCGTGGCCGAGGGGATAGCGCCGGGGTCATCGAGGTCAAGGGTGAGGCACAAACAAGCTGCCACCACCACGGCGCATGGGGGGGGGGGGGGGGGGGGGGGGGGCAGCCTTTGGTGTGAGTTGGAACATGGGACGACGGAGAACAAAACCTGTCCCCACGCAGCGTCTATATAACCCCGGTTTGTTCTTCCCTCTCGTCGGCCTACAAAACGAGGAATGCAGGGGAGCAGTAACGATACGGAAAAGGAAAAGCGGCCTCCCTGTCGACCCCGGAGAGCCCTCGAGTATTTGGCCACAGGCAAAGGGGAAGACGAAGCCTGGCGATGCCCCGCTGTCTGCAACATTCTCTTTCTCGGCCCTTGATTTAGTTCTGGCGTACAGTGTCGTGCACATCTCGAGGATCCTGTCTGCCTGTCTTGTAGTCTGTTGAGCGACCAAGCGTCTTCAATCTCCATTATGAATTTCGGTTCCATTTTCAGTGGATGTCGTTTGCCGTTCATGCGCGGCGGCCATTGGTGGTGTCTGCCCGGCTTGTTGCGAGAAAGTCACCGATCAGTCTGTGTCAAGATTTGGGCACCATGTCATCGATCTCTTGTTGTTGATGCCCACCCAGAGTGACCGCGTGCCCGAGGCCACTCGTGCGCTCTGTCGAGCGGGTGCAGTGTTACTGCCCCAATCGGGGCTTTGGATGCGAGACGGTGATGGGTGTGCTCACGGTGGAGCGGCACCTGGGCGGGGAGTGCGAGTGGCGCGAGGAGGAATGCCCCCGGTGCCACCAGCAGGTGCGCCGCGCGGAGATGGGCCGCCACCAGGCCACCACATGCGCCGCCAAGCCGGTCTGCACCTGTTATCCAACTCACCACACGCACGCGTCTCTATCCCCCCCTCCCCCCCGATACCCTGCTTCGTCATCTGCTCACCCCCTGTCTCCATTGCCCCGCTCCCCCGTCCTCCCCGTCAGATGCCCTGCGGCTTTGCGGATGTGGGCTGCGAGACCCGGTGCCCCCAGGGCGACCTGGCCGCCCACGAGCGGGACGGGGTCGTTGCCCACGTGGGCCTCCTCAGGCACCAGCTGGCCGCCACCAAGGCCCAGCTCGCACAGACCCAGCACGACCTGGCCCAGACCCGGGCTGAGCTCACCCAGACACAGCATGATCTGGTCCAGACCCAGGAACAGCTGGGCGGAGAGCTTGCCCAGACTCGCGAGCACCTTGGCGGGGAGCTCGCGCAGGCCAAGGAGCAGCTGGCGAGCGTCCAGTCGCGACTCGACTTGGTTTGTCGCCGGCTGTGCCATTCACCACACCCCGAGCGGCGCTCCCCACCCACCGCCCCACACACCGCACACCACTCCACGCTTGCCCCTCCTCCCACCGGGGTTTGGTCCATGCCAAGTTCTCACGCCCTCCCACCGCCTCGTCCCCGCCGCCTCCTCACCGGGGGGCAGCTGCTGACCCCGCCGCCGACCCCCGAGGGCCTCGAGGCCACCTGGGACGAGGCCTCAAAGCAAGTCGCCATCGTCTGGCGGCCGGTCACCCCACCCGCACCCGTCGCTGTCGCCTGCTGCGCCGCCCCGCCCGTCCCGACTGGGGTCCGCTACCGGGTCCATGCCGCGAAGGCGGGACACGATGACCTGCCCGGGGTCGTCGTCTACACGGGCCCCGAGTGCCGCTGCCGGTACGCCTTCCCGCCTGGGCAAACCGAGGCGGCCCGCTTTACGGTGGTGGCCGTCCGGGGACTGGCCGAGAGCGGTCCCTCCGCCCCCGCCACCTGTGCCGCTCCCGGTCCGTCACTCCCCAGCAAGTCCTTCAAAGGAAGGCAACGGCTGCATTGGACTCACTGCCGTTGCGTTTTTTGTCTCGTCGCAGGCCTCGTGTTCACCTACGACCACGATATGGACGAGCAGGGCCTGTTTTATTACATCGGCACCCCGGGCCGCACCCAGCCCTGGCAAAACCCGGCCCTGGCGGGCTGGGTCACCGCGACCCGTTCTCAGGAGTTTGCTGGGAAGGTCGCGGATCCCTTGGGGCGCCAGCCGTGCAACAGCTGGCATGGGAACGCTCCCAACTCGTGGTGGCAGGTGGACCTTGGCACGCGGCGCCTCTTCGCGCCAACCCGCTACACCCTCCGCCACAGTAATACCCCAACGAGTGTGGAGTTTCGCCTGCAGTCGTGGCGGCTGGAGGGTTCGCTGGACGGGGCGAGCTGGCGGACGCTGGACGAGCACACCAACGAGCCCAACGCCATCCCCGCCCGTGCCGATGCCATGGCCACCTTCACGGTGCCACCTGCCCAGACATTCCCGGCCCGCTTCTTCCGGGTGATGATGACCGGACCCAACCCGGCCGGGGACAATGAGTTCCCACTGTCGGGCTTTGAGCTGTACGGCACCCTCAGGACGGAAGAGAATTGAATTTCGCTCGCCTGTCCCTGCCGCTTATCTCGCACCGCAGACACACGGGGGAGGAGCGGGCACTGTCGACATCCATCATCATCTCACCAATGCCCGATTTGATTGCACGTGGGAACGGGCACTGTTCTCATCAAAGCCCGATTTGATTACACGGGTGGGGGCGGGAGGGGAGGCACATACTACGATACAACAACGACCATCGAAACATGAAACCCAACAGCAGAGACAAAGACCAAGAAAAAAACACATCACCCCCCGGTCGTGGCGGCCGGGCCGGCCGAGGGGTCGGTGGGAGAAGGGGAGGCCCCCCCCCTGAAGAATCCGAAGGAGGCAGGAGCAGCGAGCCCGGGGACGAGCCGGTGAAGAGGAGGTGAGGAGGAGACGAGAAAGAGAAATCCGTGTGCTTCACTCTTGTGTGTGTGTGTGTGTGTGTGGGGGGGGGGGGTTACATCCACCCAGCAGCAGGGGTACTCGCCACCCCCCCGGGGGTCATGGTGGCATCGCCCGTCCATCCCTGGGGGAAGTCCGCCTCTGCCTCAGCCTGCCCAACCCCAACCTCCTCCACCCCTCCGCCACCCCCGCCCATCTGCGGGAAGTCCCCGCCATCATCCGATGGGTCCGTGGCCGGGGGGATAGCCACCACCGGGGTCATCGAGGTCAACCCGGCCGGGGGGTGAGCCACGGGGGAGACATGTGCCAATATGGCCGGGGGGAGAGCCGCGGGGGAGACATGTGCCGGCTGGGGGACCCGCACGGCCGGGGGTGTAGCCACCCGGTGTGGGACTCGGGTACCGGGGGGCGAACCCGACCCCGGGGGCGACCGGCGCGCGGCGGCTCCCACCAGGGCCCGAGCCGCATACCCGGGTCGGGTACGGGACGGGGGTGACATCCGCAGGGGTACTGTCTGCGCCCCGCCGGGAGGCGAGGTGACTGGGCGGGGGTGCTGGGGAAGAGGACCCGAGTGTGCCTGGTGGGTCTTTGGGGAATGGTGCACGCCTGCCAAGGGGTCAGGTCCGCGGCTGTGATGGCTAGACGCCGCACCGTGGACAGGCACAAAGTGTTCGGCGGCCAGCCGGGCGGTGGCGGTTGTGTGGGGCGGGGAGGAGGAGGATGCGAGGTGTGGGGCCAGGGTGATGGCGACCAGGGGCGGGGGCGGGGAGACGGAGACGGAACGGGGTGGGGAGGAGGAGACTGCGGCGGGGGGATGGTGACGGGGGGAGGTCGACGGGGGGGCGAGAGACACGGTGGCGATGGCGGGGGAGCTGATGGTGCTGATGGTGGTGCTGGCGGGGTGGCGGGATTGAGCGGGGCGCTTGTGCTTGTGGGGGCGGGGACGGAGCGAACACGGCGGGCCTTCAGAAGACGACCTGCCCGGGGATGGATGGTGATGAGGGGCGGAAGAAAAAGAATGGACGCAAGCGACTTACACAACGGGGATGAGAAAGAACACGGCAGAGGCGGCCAAAGAAGCGTCCGGATGTCAACAAGGGATGGCGAGAAAAAGATCCGAATGGAGGGCGATGAGGAACGGACTGAGGTACGAGTGCTGGGCCGAGGCAGCTGGCGAGACGGCGCCTCTTCCTGTCCCTGGTCCGCTTTCACGGTCCGTCGTCCCATCCACCTCGGCGGCACGGGTGGTGGCGCCATGCTGCCTGCCCTGCGACAGAAGCTCGCCCTCGTATCCATCCTCATCATCACCACCACCACCGTCGCCTTCAAACTCCTGCACAGCGGGGGTCTCCGCTGACCCCGGAGTGGACTGTGAGGCCACCGCCGCAGCCGCCATGGTCTGGCTCACCGCGGGGATGTCGACTGGTTCCACCAGGGGGATGGCACTCGCGTACGGTGGCTGGTTACTGCCGCTGCCTGCTGCGCCGGGGAGAGCCACCAGCGTGTGGGCAGACACGGGTGGTGCTGGTACTGGTGCTTGGATGGCACCGGTTGCAACCCGCTGGTCCACTGGCACTTCGACGGCTGGGCGGCTTGCGGTGGTGGTGGCGGACGGGGCGGCGAGGGCGGTGGCTGCGGCGGCGCGGGCCTGAGCGGAGCGGCGCAGGGCGGCCAAGACGAACGAGGAAATGGACCCCGGGGCCGGTGCTTGTGTCGGTGTGGGTGCTGGTGCGGGTGCTGGTGCCGAAGGTGCGAAGATTTCCGACGTGGTGCCCATGACCGGTGTGCTGGTGGTCGTTGGGGTGGTGGCAACCACCGGGGGGATGTTGGTGGTGGGGATAGCCACCGGGGTGATGGTGACGGGCACCTGAGGTGTGATAGCTGCTCCCACCGAGGTGGTGGATCCCACCCCAGGTTCGGTCGGCTGACGTGGGGTCGGATACGGATACAACCCCCGGGCGATATCCTCCAGGGCCGGAGCAGCCGAGCCGGACGGGGCAGGGTATCCGGCCATCTCCTCCAAGGTCGGGGTGTGTGATCGGGCGCTGTCCGGAGGGGGCAGGGCAGTGGTGGCGGCTGGCGGGCGGGCGGGTGCGGGCTGGGAGGGAAATCGCCGGGGAACAGGGGGAGGGCATCGACAGGGGTACGGTCTGCATCCCCCACTGGTGATGTCGACGGTACCGGTGGGGCGGGAGCCACCTGTGACTCCAGGGGGGGAGCCACCACCACCTGCTCCGGGGTGGGAGCCACTTGGGTGGGAGCCTCCTGCTCCGGGGTGGGAGCCACTGTGGGGGTGAGAACAGCCTGCTCCGGGGTGGGAGCCACTTGGGTAAGAGCCACCGTGGGGGTGGGAGCCACCGTGGGGGTGGGAGCCGCATGGGGCTGGGTCAGAGCCACCTGGGTGGGAGCCACCGGGGGAAGAGCCACCTGCTCCGGGGCGGGAGCCACCAGCCCATGGACCGATGCTGATGCGGTTGGTGACCGTGGCGTGGCCCGTGGGGTCCGCGGGGAATGCACCGGGTTGGCCGTCACGAAGAGGGGCTCAGGCAGGGGGCCGTGCAGCGCCACCCGGGGGCCAGCCGCCGTCGCCGCCGTCCGAGCCTTGGGCGAGTCAGGCCGCCAGGATGCGGGGGGGCGCACCAACGCGGGGTGGTTGGTGGTGGCGGGGAGCTGCGGGCTTGTGGGCGGGGACAGCGGGGCAGGAACCACAGGAGCGATTTGGGTGGTGGTGGTGGCGGCGGCGGTGGCGGCGGCGGCGGCGGTGGTGGTGGTGGTGGTGGTGGTGGTGGTGACAGTGGCTGTGATGGGCGGCATGCTCGCGTCTGCGCTTGGGCTCCGTGGTGCCTCCGGGGCCGTGGCCATGGCGGACACGAGGAGCGGCGGGGGCCCAGCCACGATAGCAGGGGTCGTCCCTGAGGGGCCTTCGGGAGGACGGGCCGCCGGCACGGCAGCAACAACACCACCACAACCAGCAATCGGATCCTCAGGGGCGCTGACTTCCTCCAGGTATTCGACGGGCGAGGGCGGTGGACGCTCGTCGGCTGAAAGCGTGTAATCGTCGTGGCTGGCGGTGGAGGCGGGGGCTGGCGGGGGTGGCGCTGGCGTGGGGTGGGAGGAGGAGGATGGGGGCAGGGGCGGCAGGGCGGCGGAGGAGGTCGGGGAGGGAGCCGCGGGGGCGGTACCGTCGGCTGTCCGCTTGGGGAACATGGACGCGGGGCTGGTGGACCCCGACCGGCCCGCGCTGCTCCGGTGGCTCCGGACGGAGTGTGATTGGCTGTGGCGGTGATGGTGATGCCCGCCCGAGTGCGATACGACACTCTGCTGTTGGTGGTGGTGGCTGTGATGGTGATGATGATGGCGGTGGTGGTGCTGCGGTGATGATGAGCGCGAGGTGGCGCTGGTGGCGGTGGTGGTGGGCGAGATCGATGCCGATCCCGTGGGGGTGGTCGCCGCCTGCTGGCTCCTGTTCGATGCCGACGGGGTGGTGGGTGGGCTGCTGGTGGGCGGCGGCCCGCCTGCCGCGTCCCCCACGGACGGAATCTGCAGAAGCAGCCCGGTGGGCCGGCCCCCAGCCCCCCGGTCCGCAAGGCTCCCGTCGTCTTCATCGGGATCGGGAGGCAGCACACGGCGATGGCGCAGCCGCGGGCGGCGTTCGGGGTTGATGACCCCGTCTGCCTCACCCCTGGTGGCTGTTCCCTGCCCCTCCGCCTCCTCCTCATCCGAGGACGAGCTCAGTGCCAGCCGGCAGGCGCGCAGGCGGCGGTGGGCGGGCGGGGATGATGAGGATGTTACCCCGGGTGGGATCGGCGGGGTCGGGGAGGCCGGGATGGTGGCTATCACCGGGGAGGTGATGTTGATGTCGACATGGCCCCGGTATGCGGTCGATGCCCAGCCCAGGGGCACCCCGCCAGGCCGCGGCTGGGCGGGGGCAGGGTGACGGGTTGGCCGCCGGAACTCGGCCGTGGGCACCGAGGGGAAGGTGGGCATGGGCACGGGCGAGGCGGAGGAGGTGGAGGTGGAGCGGGGGGCGCCCGAGCCGCCCAGGGTGGGGCTGGCTGAGGCCAGGCGGGCGGTGGGCGGGCGGGTCGTTTGCGTAAAGCGGAGCAGACGCGAGGGCAGGGTGGAGGTCGCAAGGGCGGCGGAGGAGGAGGAGACGGGGGGCGGCGGGGGCGAGGGCGAGAGACGGATCGAGGCGGCGCCTGAGGGGGGGGTGGGGGGGGGGGGGGGGGGATGAGCGTGGAGGTGGGGCGGGGAATCCGGGGATGAGGGCGAAAAAACAACATTGCGGGGATGCCGTGAGGCCGAATTTTGCGACAAAGTGGGCAGACAGGGAGGATCAATAACTCATCATTTCTCTCCCGCCAACCACTCCCATCCCCCTGCCCATCCCGCACCAACCCTACCCCATCCCGACCCGCACGCGCATCATCATCCCGGCCGAAGCAGACGGGGGGGGGGGGGGGGGGGGGGGGGAGGGAAGGTCCACTAAGGAGCGGACAATCGAAGATCAAACAAGCAGCAGAGGGAACCCAGGGGGGAGATGGAGGGGGAGGAGGTCAAACAAACAGCGGATGGAGACGGAGCTCGGGCAAGATGGAGGAGGAGGAGGAGGAGGAGGATGGAGAAGCCGCAGACCCTCGCCAGCGGACGCCCCATTCCTCGGCCGGGCCCACATCCCGGCCCGCCTGCCCGCCGCCACCGCCGCCAAGGCCGCCGCAGCGCGCCGGCGCGCCACGTCCACCCCGGGACCCGCCAGGGGCTCCCGCCGCACCACGGGCCGGACGGCTGATCGTGGTGGGGCAGGGGCGGGCGGGGCGGGGTCTGCAATCCGGACGACAGTGGACGGGGTGGCGGAACTGGCCGAACTGGGGCGGCGCTGGAGGGTCGGCCGAAGCAGAGCCGCCAGGGAGACGGAGACTTGGTGGCTGGTGCCGCCTGGGGTCGGAGCCACAGATGGGGTCATGGTGTCCGGGGGGGCGGGAGCCGCCAGGGTAATGGCGACTTGTCGGGGGGATGATGACGGGGTGGAAGCCACCGAGGAGGGAGCCACCGCCCCGAGGGAGATGGACACCATGGCCGGGGGAAGGTCCGCATCATCCTCGTCATCCTGGTCGGCATCCCCCCCGCCCTGAGGGGGTGACGGACTCATATCCCGGGCGACCGTCTGGGGGGTATCCTCCCCGTCCCGGGTGGTGGCGACCCAGCCGGGGGGAGGGGGGATAGCCACCAGAGGTCGGGGTCGGTCGACCTCCCCCTGAGTGTGGATATCCCCCAGGGGGGATGACGACCGGTCCCAGCCACCAGCTGGCACTGTCGACATGGGCACTGTCGACCTGGTCATGGTCATGGTCATGGTCATGGGGGTGATGAGACCAACGGGCGGGGGTGGGAGCGGCTCGGGTTCGGGTGGGGGCGAGGATGGCGGTGACTCGGGCGCATTCCCGAAGGCCTCATCACCCAGCAGCCCGCGCAGGGCCCGTGAGGAGGAGAGCGGCTTGAGGCTGGACGAGAGGGCGAGGGCCGAGGGGAGGGGCGGCGGGGGCGGGGGCAGGGCCGCTGCGGCCGGGGCGGGTGAGACGGGGCGGCTGGTCGGGGTCAGGGGCGGCGAGGGCGGGGGCGGCGCGGGGCGCGGCGGGGCGTTGGCCGGGCGGGGCGAGGCGAGCGGGGCCAGGGCGGCCGGGGATGGGAAACCGTGCAGGAGGAGGAGGGCCGGCTGCTGGGCGTGGGGGTGCTGTGAGGGCGGGACGGGCGAGGACAGGAGCGGGAGGCGAGGGGCCGGGGCCGGGCGGGGCGGCGGCTCGGCGAGGAGGGGCGTGGGCAGGTCAGGATCGCCGAACTGTCGGGGGCGGAGAGAGAGGGGGAGAGGGAGGGAGGGAGAGGGTTGGTATATGATCAGTGATTTCTTTGAGATCTCTTTGTCCCCTATTACGGGCCCTGGTGGCTCGGTTTTACGGAATATGAGAGATAGGGTGCGCGTGAGGGTGCGCGAGTGTCAACACGACAGAAGGGGGGAGAAGTCACGTGAAAATCAAGCAGAGTGTGAGGGGTGGGTGACATATCGAGCGGGTCTGTCTCGAGAAGGGAGGAAAACAAGATGGATGGAGAAAATGTGTGTGTGTGTGGGGGGTGGGGTGTCGGATCGGCGATGGGGGCTCTGTCGACCTTGGCCAGGAGGGCCTCGAATTGGGGCCGTTGGACGGGCGCCACCAAGTCGAAGGGGCGGCGACCCAGCTGCGCCATCACCAGGGAACGGGACACAGCCAACCAAAAGAACCGATCAGAACGGACGTGTCGACATGTATCGCTGTGTCTGTGTGTCTGTGTGTGTCTGTGCGTGTGAGAGCAATGAGACGCATGCTGGCCTGGTGGACACTGCTTGACTCTGGCGCTTCCCCCGTGGACTTGTGCCTACACTTCTTGCGGTGTCTTTCCTCCCTCTTCTTTTCAATCGTGTGTCTGTGTGCTTGTGTCGTGGGGGAGGTGGCGGGGGGCCGGTCCGGACCCCGTCGGTGGCCTCGGTCCTGGCGCCCCGGGTGAGGATGACCTGGGCGATGTCGACCCGCCCCCAGGCACAGGCCACGTGGAGGGCCGTGGCCCCGGACTGGGTGGTAGCACACAGACATCCACACACCAGGGGAACAGCCGATGAGGGAAGCGGAGACGGAGACGAGCAAGACAGTATGATGGGAACCCGCGGGTATTACACCGGGAGAAGGTGGAGGGGGGTGCTGATGGAACATGGGTGGGGTGGCTGGGTCAGTGGCGATGGATGGGAAGGGTGGTGGATGATGATGAGTGATGCGATGCGATGTGAGATCTGGGCGGACCGCTGGGGACGGTGCCTCGGGGTCTGCCCCGGCCCCGAGGAGCGCCGCCACGGCCGCCGGGTGGCCGCCCCAGATGGCCGCATGCAGGGGCAGCGAGGGGGCCGGAGACTGCGCGTGGGCCGTGGCAAGAGGCAGGGAGGGTGGGATGGGGAGACGAGACTCTCCCCCCGAGTGGCTCATCCCCCCCCCCACCCCACCCCCACCCCACCCCCACCTACCCAGGGGCTGCTTCCCCAGAGGCGGACCGGCGGCTGATCTGTGTCTCATTGTTTTTGTGTGTGGCGGATATTTCCCCCCCCCTCCCCCCTTACAATCCCATCGCACCACCCCGGACCTGCTGCTGCTCAGGCGCCGTGCCGCCCAGCGCGGCCCCGGCCTGGATGAGCGCCGCCAGGCATTCGACCCGCCCCGCCATGCGGCGAGGCCCAGGGGGATAGCCACCGGCCCGTCCCCAGCTGGGCCAGATCGGGGTCAGTCGGGGGCACCTCGGTGAGGTCGACCTGTCCCGGAGTCAAGACAAGGAAGGTTGGGTGGTGGAGATGGTAGGGGTGGGTGGTGGAGATGGGGGGGGGGGGGGGGGTCAGACAGGCGGACCCTGACTGGGACCTCGATGCGGGCCCCACCCTGGAGCAGCACCCGGGCACTAGCCGCCTGGCCCTGGTCACAGGCCGCATGCAGGGCCCGCCAGCCGCCCTGGGGAGGTGTGGCAAGGGTGGGTGGGTGAGGGGTGGGTGGGAGGGATGGGAATGGGATTGAGTGGATGGCGCGTGGTCATTGTGACTGATTCTGTTGAAGGACGTTCTCCTGCGAAAAGGTGGTGGATATCACCCGGGGATGATGGGGCGGGGGTGGTAATGACCTTGGGTCGGAGCCACAAAATCCAAAAAATATCACCCGGGGAGGATGGGTGGGGGGGGGGGGGGGGGGGGGGGCGGTGGTGGTGATGACCTTGGGTCGGAGCCACACAAAACTCCAAAAAAAAGCGCAAGGCGCACAGCGGGGTGATTGAGACGACGGGGGATGGGTTGGCAGGTGGGCGGCTGACCTGGTCAGGAGCCTCCACCACCGCGCCGTGGTCGAGCAGCGCCTTGACGCAGTCGGCCTTGCCGTTCCACGCGGCCACCCACAGCGGGGTTCGGCCAGCCTGGTGGCGAAGGGGGGGGGGGGGGGGGGGGGGGTGATACGCACCGATACATGTAAGAACGGGACCACAGAACAGAACGAGCATCATCCATCATCCATCATCCATCATCATCCAGTCATCATCATCATTATCATCATGTTTGTGTGGGGTGTGTGGAGCAAAGGGACTGTTTGTGTGGCTCAGACCCCGTCCGGTGCCTCCAGTTGGGCCCCGGCGGCGACCAGTGCCTCCACAACTGCAGCGTCGGCGAACTGGGCCGCCATGTGCAGCGCCCGCTGGCCGTCCTGCCGAGCCGCGTGAGAATCGCACCCGGGGGGAATGAAGACGGGGACAGGAACAGACCACGGCCGTTTCGAGGTTGCAGCGGGGGGCGAGGAGAGAAACGACATCACCCCGGTTGGACTGACACGCGAGATGGAGTGGAGTGAAGCCACACTAGAATGGCGGGTGTGATGTGCCCAGGGTGGTGTCAGCTGAAACCGACCTGGTCCTGGACATCCGGATTGGCCCCTCCGGCCAGTAAAATGGCGGCCACATCCTTGTGACCCTTCATCGCTGCCAAGTGGAGGGCTGTTCGGAAACTCTGTGGCAGGAAGGAGGGTGAGCAGGGAAAAAAACGAGGTCCTGACCCGATTGGCATCATCGAGAAGAAATCCATTCTCGATCATAAACCGGACGCCATTCACAAGCCCTTCCTGCGCCGCGAAGTGTAAAAGAGTCGATCCAGACTGACCCAGAAAACGCGTGTCGCAAAATTTAATGAAAGGAATAAGACCTTATCCAACGAATGAATCCGAGGAAGGACAAATCGCATGAACGATTCTTCATCAGGTCCCGAAAGGAGAACTTTCTTCGCCTCCTCCATAGAGCCTGGGGACGGGAAAGAAAAGTTGACCCGCCCGCGGCGAATAGTCTCTTAGTCCCTTTGTGTTATATACCCTTTTCCTCCTCTCCCTCGCTCTCGTTTTTGAGTCAAATTATGAGCAGTGTCGCTTCGCCGGTGCTTGCTGAGCTTTTGAAGCATGAAGACAATAAATATTGTGCCGATTGCGGCGCCCGAGCTCCCCGTTGGGCCTCTGTGCCTTTGGGAATCTTTGTTTGTATGCGCTGCAGCGGAGCCCACAGGAGACTTGGCGTGAAATACAGCTTTGTTAAAAGTGTTTCGTTGGATGTTTGGAAACCCCATGAAATTCAGGTTTGTGAAAGTCCCTCCACCCCCAGCTTTGCATGATCATCTCGACTCTTTTCAAGGCAATGAACATCGGTAATGTTCGTGCCAACCAATATTGGGAGGCCGAGATGCCCGCTGGGTTTTCACGGCCTCACCCGGACTCGGAAGATACCATGTCTCTTGCTCGTATCGCCGTCTCCAAACCACTCACCTGTTCTCTGCAGTGGACGGGAGAATTTTATTCGAACGAAGTATGTCCTTAAAAAATGGGCTTCCAAGAATATGCCCCTTCCGGAGGCATTCCCCGTGGGTGATGACAATCATATCGCATCCCCCGGTCTCGGACCCTCCCCGCAGGGCAGCGCGAGCTCCACGCCACACCCCCATCGCCCCGTGTCTGTAACCTCATTCCCCATCTGTGGCCTGCTTCACCCCCAAGTTATATCCACACAGGTCCCCATCGGCCACCCCGGTCGTGATCAATACCCCGGTCTCCACCCCCCCAGGTGGACCCCTCCTGGCCTCGTCGGCGAACCTGCCTGCCCCCGTCGGGACCCCCACCCCGCCCATGGCCTTCCCCCTGGGCCCACCCATGCCCACCTCGGCCCGGCATGCCCGCCACCCGTCGAACGGCATCCCCCCGGAGATGTCGACCCCCCCGCTGATCAGCGCCACCCGCCGGACCAACTCGCCCATGCCGCCCACCGTCATGACCCCCCCGGTGGCCTCCCCCACCCCAGGTGTGGGGGTCAGTATGACCCCCGGGGTGGTGGTGACCCAGGCGGCACCGGCGGCTATCCCCCCGGGCGGGAGCCGCCTGCGGGAGGTCGAGTCCTCCACCCTGCGGTTCGGGACGGCGGGGTACCCGTCGCCCGGGTCGGATGAGGACGAGGACGACAACGCGCCCTTGGCCCAGCACATGGAGCAGGGTCCGTCGAGCTCGCCGCCAACTGCACCTGGACCAGGCGGGGGGGGAGGGAGACATGGATTGGAGGGGGAGAGGCAGATCGATCGATCGCTGCGTCACTTTGCCGCGACATCCCCCCCCCCCCCCCCCCCACCCCAACTGCACTCGCGCGCCCTCATCATTCGTCGTCAGCATCAGCATCATCGCCACCACTCAATCATCGTCTCTCACCCCATCTCGTCCCTGCCTCCCGGGGGGGGGTGATGCAGACCTGCTGCGTGCGACCCTGCCCCTGACCCCGCCCGGCCCGACCAACGAGTCGCCCTCCCTGGGCGCCGCCATGGCCGCCGAGCTCTTCAAGGGTCTGCCGGCAACTCCCTCTGCCTTGACCTTGACGCCGGTTGGGGCGGGCGGGTTGGATCTGTGGATATCACCTGGGCAGGAATCACCTGGGCGTATACCACCTGGGTGGGTGGGAATCACCTTGGGTGGATATGACCTTGGGAGCACCTGGGCGTCTATCACCGACTTCGTCTCTTGCGTGCCGATTCGCACTCCGCCACCCAGGGGTCTCGCCGGCCACCGCCGCTGCCGTGTGGTCGCTGCCCTCCGTCGGGGCAAGTCCAGCCCCCCAGGTCCGTTTTGAGGGCGGAATTTTGTGCACAAAAAAAAAAAACGGAACAATTTTTTTTTGGTGTCCCATAATTGATCCGATCTTGCCATGGACTGACCTTGCCATCCTGTGGGTGGTCCAATTTGTCCGGTGAGGTCTAACGAAGCCCCGTTCTTGCATTACGCTCACCTGATTGGGGCGTCGGAGGCCTCCAATAAGGATTACATGGTCGGCGGGGAGCGTACGGTTTCGGGGGGTATCCACCCCCGGTCGGAGTTCCCTGCTGCCCACATTTAAAATTTTCCTGGTGGCCCCAATTGTCCCCGCGGGAACAGTGATGAGTGTGTGTGTGCATCTACTGCGGGCCACTCAGACTGGGGCACGTTCGATGATCTTGTTGCTGGAAAGTGGTGGGTGAAGTGGTGGTATAATAGACTTCCGGTAATTTTGGTGGAAATGCCGGAAATCGGCGGAAATGCCGTAAAACGGTGCAAATGGGGGATTCGGATGCTAACGGTGAATTCTGGGGCAAACTGTGAGTTTTGGTGCAAACGACGGTTTCGACGCAAACGACGATTTTTTTGTGCAAACGACACAGAACGAATCGGAGAAAGTGCAGAAACGGAAACGGAGAAGTGCAGAAACGGAAACGGAGAAGTGCAGAAACGGAAACGGAGAAGTGCAGAAACGGAAACGGAGAAGGGCACGGGGCGAATGAGAGATAGGCGGGGCGAATGAGATGAGATGGGCGGGGCGGATGCAAATGCAGGCGGCGAGAGGGGTGTGCGTGCGTGTGGAGGGCCGGGAGGCGGGCACTGCCCCTCCTGATGTACGCAAGATACCAAAAGAACAACGCAAGAATGGAACGGTCAAGATTCATAGTTCGACAGGGGCAGAGGCACTGACTAAAGGAAATGAGACGACGAATTCTTCAGGGCTCTCCACTTTGGAGCCGTGCGCGGTGTCGATGAGGTCGACTGGAAATGAAAACTCGTGTGCTGGTGTTGCATCATCTACCCGGCAGGTAACCTTGATTGCACCGGGGGTGGCGCTGAAAGAGTACGTAGCGCCAAGAATTCGCCGAACTCTGATACCGACGGTTCGCTCGGTCTTTTGAAAATAATAACCGAGCGGAAACACAAGCGGCTTCCTTGTGGAGACTGCCAAAGTGTTGAATGGTGAGAAGTCGAAGAAGGGACAGACCTTTCACAACGTTTTCTATGAACTCAGTCCTGGCACGATCTCTTAGGAGTTGCACTTCGATTTTCTTTTTTTGAGATTTCGACATCTCTTTTTTCACTTGCGCTTTTTTGGGTTTCTTTTCGGGTGACCTCTGCTTTTCCTCTTCGAGTTCCTCATCTGGAGCTTGCACTTGAGTATCTTCTTCGTCATCACCGCAGAGCAACCCTTGTTTCCGAAGAGTCTGCAATAGCGTGAAGGAAGAAAAGAGGCAAAAGCATTACAAACCCGCAGTTTGTCAAGAACTTGTCTCCGGCTTTTTTTCAAGAGGCCAGTATCGTGAATTTCGACTGGTGTGAGGCCCTTTTGCACCAATTTGGCCAATTGTTTGACCTCGGAGACTTGCCAACGATTTTGCTGTTGAAGTTTTGAATATCAAAAGTGTGGGCAGATCTGCCCAGACCCGAGGACGTTTTTTCGGGACGTCAGAATCATCCTCGTCGTCATCTTGAATAGTGGGGACTTCTTGTTCTTCTTGCTCACGGTCTTGATCTTGATCTTGATCTTCTTTTTTTGCTTCCATCACTAACCAGGGGAATTGAGACTATCATGAATTCTCTCGTGCGATCCCGTTCTTTCTGGGGTGTGAAATCGGAAACCCAATTCAGGGCCTACTTTGGTATTCCTCCGTTTTGTTGTGATTTTATTATCCGCAAATATCGCTTCCCTCTTTCGAATTTGCTCGAAGTTCTCTTTTTTTTGAAAGGTCTGGATCCATCGAATTGCTCTTGAATATTCCTTTTTGAAGTCTACCCCAAAGAAGAAGTGGGAGCATTAATCATGAGAGTCACCCCAAAAACCTACAGGTGCCGGATCCAGAGCTCAATTTTCGTTCTCGCGAATCTTTTAAAAGAAATCGACTTCGAACGGAGGTTTCAACAAGTTCCTCCACAAGCCGAACCATATCGGGCTGCTCTGACCGCGATTGACTGTTCTGAATTTGAAATTCGGCGCCCTCTCCACGGGCAACGACTGTTCTACTCAGGGAAACATCATTTTCACGGCATCAAGGTCAGCCTATCGCCAAAAACCTCATGTGTCACCTCCACTCCATCAGTACGAATTTGCAACCAGGCTCGAGGATGGCCTGTGCGTCTGGATCAATGGGCCTGTCCGTGGCGCAGCCCACGACAGCACAATCGTGGCCGACCTTGACACTGCACTTCAACCAGGCGAGGAGGTGGTCGCGGACTTGGGGTACGTGGGGTTCCGCCGGGCAGTCTTGCCGAAGAAACGAGCACCGGGTGGTGAACTCACGGATGCTGATCAACAACACAACTTTCGGCATCGGATGGTTCGTGCCAATGTAGAACACTACTTCTCCAGAGTCAAGTCCTTCTCCGCTTTCTCAAGTCCTTGGAGGAACAGACTTTTTTTGCATAAGCCCGCTCTTTTGGTTGTCTGCAACGTGGTTAATATCTGGAATTACCTGGAACCCACTCAAGCGAGTCGTTCAATCTATCTGGATTGGTGAGCCCCCCCCCCCCCCCCCCCCCCCACCCTCCTCCCCTACCCACCCCTCCCCACTCCCCCCCCCCCCCCCCACCCACCCCCCACCCCCCACCCCACACACACACACACACACACACACACACACACACACACACACACACACACACACACACACACACACACACACACACACACACACACACACACACACACACACACACACACACACCACACACACAGGAGCCATTCGCCCGAAAGCGGGGAAACATCCCAACCACGGTTCTGTCCGACTTTCTCCGTTCGACTTCGTTTTCGTTCGTTTGGTTTTTTCGTTCGTTTGGTTTTTCGTTCGTTTCGTTTTCTTGTTCGTTTCGTTTTTTTTTTCGTTTCGTTTCCGTTTGCACAAAAAAAACTGACTTTTTCACAAATTTCGTCTGTTTCCACCGTTTTCCACTGTTTGCGCTGATTTCGTCCATTCGGGTTCATTTCCGCTGTTTACACACAATTCCACTGTTTGCACCCATTTCCGTTTTTTTACCGAAAGTCTAATGGGTGTGGACTTGGGCGACATGATCAGGGGCTGGCTTGCGGGCGGGGATGGCTGCTGTATCGGAAATGGAGGAGCTGTGGGGACGGACCAGACGGAAGAAGGTGTTGTAAAGGAAGCGTGGCGATCGGTGGAGAATCGGCCAGCCGGAGAGGGCAGCGCAGGAGGAAGAAGAACGAGCGGATGGGGATCTGGTTCGGTGGAAAAGAAGGTCGGGGAATTGAAACAGTGGAATGGGAAAGAGCGGACGGTGGAGAAAACGGATGGGGCAGTAGCTTGCTATTGTTGACACAAGCAAGACCTCGTTGAGCCAAGACCTCTTGCCTTGCGATGGCACAGAGAGAGAGGCCAAACTTGCACTTGGGATCAAAATTCGGTTGTTGTGGCAAAGCCGATATAAGCCCAGCCCCCCCCCCCCCCCCCCCCCCCCGTCACTGGATGACGGGCATTTTCAGTGGACTCCTTTCCGCCAGACAAGGAAAGGTCTCACCTCTCTCTCTGTCTCCCCACTCCGACTGCGGCCCGAGCAGGCTGCCCTCTCGGCCTCCTTCGCTGGCGCATCGTCCGCCGGCATGAGTCGCCCAGAGAGTCCGCCCCCAGCCGCCCCAGCCCCAGCCCCAGCCCCCAGCCCCACCTCAGCCCCAGCCCCAGTCCCAGTCCCAGCCCCAGCCCCAACCCTTCACCACATCCCGCCCCCGTCTCGGGCCCTCCTCCTTCCCTCCTGCCGTCATCATCAGCATCATCAGCATCGTCCAATCATCACCATCCAGACATCCATCCAGCCATCAACATCGAGTCATCATTCATCATCACAATCCAATCATCATCATTCTCATTCCGTCTCTCATACGATCTGCCCCTCTGTCCCCCCATACCCCCCCCCCCCCCCCCCCCCCCACACACACACACCCAGTTCCGCCTCTGCACTCGCCCCCGCCGTGGCGGCCACCTCCAACCCACCCGCGGCTCCCTCCCTCCTCCGCCTCCCGCACCCGCACCCGCCAACCCCACCCCCACCCCGCACCCCAAATGCCCCTCGGCTGGTGGGCATGGAATCGTCCGCCGCCACCACTGCCCCTGCCCCGCCACCGCCACCGCCACCACCTCGACCCCAGCCCCACAACCCGCCCCCGTCCCTGCCCACCGACCGGCCGTCACTGCCACCGCCACCGCCACCGCTCCCCGGCCGGGTTCACCCTGTTCGGCTCGTCCCTCTCCTGGATGTGCTACAAGTGGGTGATCGGCCCGGTGCCACCACCACCACCAGCCCCAAACTGCCCACCTCCAAACTCCCAGCGACTAGCGGGGCTGCACCCAGCACCGCCCCGCCGCCGCCCCCGCCGCCCGCCACACCTCGCGGGACGTCCCAGCAAACTGCCCCCGCCGCCCAACCCGCCACACCCCGGGGTGGCCCCACCCAGCCCCAGCAGCAGCAGCCCGCACCCGCGCCTCCCGTCACGCCCCGTGGCACCACTGGCGGATCCGCCGCCGCTGCCGCGCGCCCGCCCACGACCCCCCGTGCCCCTGCCACCACCGCCGCCCCGGCCGCCCAGCCCCCATCGTCCCTCGTCGGCCCAGCCTTCGCCCGGCTGATCTTTGGAGCCGACGGAGCCACACCGCCGCCACCCGGGGCCGAGCCTGCCGCCACCGCCGCTGCTGCCGTCGCTCCCCCGGCCGACGATCCCATGCATCAGCATCAGCATCAGCATCAGCATCAACAACATCAACAACAGCATCAACATCAACATTCCACCGGCCCCACCCCGGCCCACCGCCCGGCGCCCTCACCTCAGATCACGATGCAGCCTGTCCCGTCGGGCCCTGCCGTCTCCCACGCGGCCGCGATGGCGGGGTATCTTGGGCTCTCGTCCCTTGCCGTGCCCGCGCCCGCCCACGCTCCCGCACCCAGTGTCCCCACTGGGCAGCCACAACCACAGCAGCAGCAGCAGCAGCATCCCGCCCATGTCCCAGCCCCACCACCCTCCTCTTCCGCTCCCGCCCATGTCCCAGCCCCTTCCGTTCCACCAGCAGCCATGACTGCCCCCGCCACCATTGACTTGATGGAACCCCCGCCCGTCATCGCCATGGGCCCGCCCTCAACCCGCCCAACCCGCGTTGATCTCGATGAGACGCCCTCGCCTGCCTTCAGCCACCTGCCACCACCGCCTGCTCATCCCCCGGCCGCAGCAGCAGCGGCAATCCCCGTGGTCTACGGTGCCCCGGTCATCTTCCCCGCCACCACCTGCACCCCGCCCGCCGACCAGCATGCCCCGCCCGCCGCCGCCCGGGTGGTCGTCCGGCTGGACATTGGCGGGACCCGGGTCGAGACCTTGGCCACCACGCTCCTCGCCGCCCCGCCCGGGTCGCTTCTGCATCTCGTGGCCCAGGTGGTGGTGGTGGCCGTCGGGACCCGAGGCGGCGCCCCGCTGCCCGAACTGCCCGCCGGTGCAATGTGGCTGCCTGAGGAGCCCATGCTGCGCCATCCGAACCAACAACAACAACAACAACTGCAGCAACGGCAGAATGAGGCGATCGAGACGGGCAGCAGCGGGGGTGGCGGCCTTGTGGCCGGGCCGACGGTGTTTCTGGACCGGGACGGGGCCCTCTTTCGGTCCGTCACCCACTTTGGAGGCATCGGCAGGCATAGGCACAGACACAACGCCCCCATATCAGCCGAGAGCGGGTTGGTGAACCGAGGACCAAACAGCGAACTTCCTGTCTGATCGTCCCTCCTCCCCCCCCCCCCCCCCCCCCCCCCCCGCCCGCTGTTTTGCACGCAGGCCCATCCTGAAATGGCTCCGGCACGGAGCCCCCACGAGTGGCCTGCACCCCGCGCCGCCCGTGACCCAAGTGGATGACCTCCTCGAGGAGGCCGGTTTCTACGGGCTCGAAGTCCTCGTCCCGTCCATCCTCCAGGTGCGCCCCGCACCGTGACCCGGCCCCCCCAGTCCATCACCGCGGGTGCATTGGCTGAGACGGCGAAGTCCGATACCGTTGGTGGCTGTCAATACGTGCAATCGGTGCGCCAAGAGGTGTCCCGCCCGCACGTCCGTTGCGGGGGCGCCTTTGTGATGAGCGAATGGCGCCTTCTCCTTCTCTTCATCCTGGTGGTGTTTGGTGTGCGTTTTGTGCAAACAAACCTTCCTCCTCCCCTCCCCTCCTTTCGGGCGCGGCTGGGCACTGTTTTGCTGCCGCGCACCTCCCCCATCCAATCGGATCGCCAATTCCTCTCCCGCGTTTTGCGGCTCCCCCGCCCCTTCCTCCCTTCCTTCCCTCCCTCCCTCCCTTCCTTCCCTTCCTCCTTCCGGCCACCCGCCACTGTTCATTTCGACTCTGCACTTTGCCTCTCTTTTTGTGGCTGTTTTTCGGTGGCTGGCCGGATGGGCCCACAACAACATGACCCCTTTTGCGGCTCTCCCCGCGGATTGTCAAATGTCTGCTGGCTGATGAACAAAGAGAGTGAGGCACCTCGCAAAGGTCCTGTTGCACTGTTTGACGAGTCGGTCCCGATTTTGAACAGCGGTCTATGCCAGCTCGTAGTCGATAACGGTGCCGGTCAATTTACGGCTGGAGCCCCGCGATGTGAAAGGCGTGCTCGAATCCCCGCGAGGGCCAGCCATCACCTAAAAAAAGGGAGAAGAACGCGTGGGACAGGAGAGGAGTCCGAAGCGACGTGGAGCGAGACAAACGAGACAAAAGAACCAGGAGGCGGACCACAAGGTTGTCGTCCTGCATGGAGACCGTCCCGAGAGGAACTTCGTTGCCATACTCAACACCTGCGCCCAGCCAAGGGAGTGAGAGGGGAGCCATTCGTGCTGCTCGCAGACCATAGGCATCGTCGGTTTGGATCCAGAAGCCCATTAGGTCGTCCGCATCGAGAACCGGCTGCAAGGCGAGTGGGAAGGAGCTGATGCCGGTCCGGCCCCCCTTGTAATCGGTGAAATCACGATGGCCCTCAGCAAGCAGCTGCCAGTGATCGGCATCCGTTGCCGGTTCGAAGCCGCGATGTTGGTCCTTCGTGCAGAAGATCTGGGGAAGGAGAAGGAGAAATCGGTGCGCAAAGGGCATGCGATTCGACGGACCCGGACGTGGACGTTCCTGTGGTCGTTTTGGCGCGCGAAGCTGATCGTCCTGATCCGAAGGCGGCTCGTGCTCTTGTTCTTCACGTTGAAGCAGATCGAATGGTACGAATTGCCGCTCGCTGTCAGCTCAGAGCACAGCGAATGGGGCATGACCCGGCCGACCCGCTCAGCCAATTCGGCGAGCTCTTGCCTGGTTTGCGGCAAGGAAGCCTCCACCTGGTCGAGTCGGGTGCGGGTTTGGGCGAGGTCGCCCTTGGTGGTCACGAGTTCCTGTCGGGTTTGTGTGAGAGTCCCCTTAATCGTTGCAAGCTCGCCTTTGGTCTGGGCGAGGTCGGCCTTGGTGGCTGTGAGCTCCTGCCGGGTCTGGGCGAGGTCCCTCTTGGTGGGTGCGAGGTCGGCCTTGGTGGCTGTGACCTCCTGCCGGGTCTGGGCGAGGTCGGTCTTGGTGGCTGTGAGCTCCGTCCGGGTCTGTGCGAGATCCCTCTTGGCGGTTGTAAGCTCACCCTTGGTCTGGGCGAGGTCGGATGTGAGCTCCTGCCGGGTCTGGGCGAGGTCCCCCTTGAGCTCGCCCTTGAGGTCGGCCTTGGCAGAGGCGAACTCCTGTTGGGTCTGCGTGGTGAGGGCCTTGGCAGTTGCAAGCTCGCCCTTGGTCTGAGCGAGTTCCTCCCGAGTGGCCGCGAGTTCCTGCCTGGTCTGGGCGAGCTGCTGGGAGGTGGCTGCCAGCTGCTGCCTGAGCAAGCCCGTGTGGGCCACCACTGCTGCAACTTCGTGGGCGGCCATGTCGCCCTGCGGGCAGCTGGTCGGGCAGCCCACATCCGCGTACCCGCAGGCAATCTGTCGGCGAGAGATAAGTGGGGAGACGGTCATCGGGCGGCTGAGCCAATGTCCGGAATGGGCGCAGGATGTGATTTGGGTGATAGAGCAGTGAAGCGATGGAGACAGACATGCTTCCCAGCGCATGTGGTTTCCTGGTGTCGCCCCATCTCAGCGTGGCGCACCAGCTGGTGGCACCGGGGGCATTCCTCCTCGCGCCACTCGCACTCCTCGCGGAGGTGCCGCTCCACCACCAGCGCCCCCAGCGGCACGTTGCAGCCCAGGGCTTTGTTGGGGCAGTGACACTGCACGGTCTCCACAATCTTTTGGATCAGCCGGGCCGGGGGAAATCTACCGGGGGATGTAGTCGTATTGGGGGCGAGGTGTCGAATCTCAGACTGGTCGGTAACTTTTTCGTGGCAAGTGACACACACGCTGTCAATGACAGTCGCGCAATCTCTGCAAATCACATCACCTTCAAAGGAAGCCACCGAGATGTATTCAATAATAACCTTGGTGCAGACCACAAGATAAGGAAACAGGATTTTCGAAGTGTGCATGACACTAGACAACCAAGGAAGAGATGAGTGATGGCAAACAGGTCCGTGGGGACACAACTTTATGATGAGAATATGGATGTTTCATGGCACAGACAGCCGGACAACGCCAAGTTTCCTGGCCGGCATACCTCTCGGAGAGGATATAGTCGAGCATCCTGCGCTGGCGGCAGGGTGGTCGAGTGTCGGTGTCGTTGCTGCAACGAGAGGAGTCCTCCATGGCTCCACGACATGACATGCCGGCGATGTCACGAAACTCTCGCAAGATAAAACACCTCAGATTGAGAAACCAACACCGATAATAAATATCAAAACGACAGGGTGGGGGAAGAGAGGTGCCCCTGTGTTGCGCGGTTCGGGATGCCCTCGCGCTCATGACCATGCGCAACGGCGCTGCTGCCGCGGCGGCCGCCCGGGGCCCACGACCCGCCCCACCTGCCCCTGAGCACCCCCACCACACCCATCACTGGGCGGCCCCGCCATGAGGCGGGCCCCCGGCCGGGAGGAGGGTCATTCGGCCCGAGTGTGTCGCTTGGCGCGAAGGCGCTTCTTCTTGAACTTGTCGCCTGCGCCCTCGCAAATACACAGCATGTCCTCTCTCTCTCTCTCTCTATGTTGAGCAAACCTCTCATGGCTCTCCCCCTTTGGGGGGGACACTGTGCCTCCCCATCCCCCACCTTCCTTCCTCCCCAGCCCACCCATCAACAATACCCTTTTTTGCGACGCTGTGCGGGTGTGTGTGTGTGTGTGTGTGTGTCGTGTAAAGAAGGAACGAAGTAACAAAACAATGTGTGTGTGTGTGTGTGTGGGGGGGGGGGGGGGAGGGTCACCTTGACATGCCGGAGATGGCGCGGGTTGCTCGAAGTTTTTTTTCTTCTTCTCGCAAGAAATGCACGTCGGATTGACAGAATACCACCGTAAAACGCCAAGGTCGCGAGATAACAATGAGAGAGAACAATGAGAGAGAAAAAAAGGACGGGCCGACAACAAACAAAAACAAAAGAGAGAGAGAGAGAGAGACGGAACTATATCAGCCAAATTACGGCAACAGAAAACCACCATTCTCACTCGGATTGGGTTGACTGGGGGGCGTTCAGTCGGGCCGGCTCGCTGCCCAGGGCCGTCGCCACAATCGTCGGCTGTAACCCCGGCGAAACCGCAATCACCGGTTCCTCCGCCTCGTCGGTATCACCCCCCACCACCGCACGACGCCGGGGTACGGCAGGTCTGTGCTGGCCGGTCTCCACCTCCCGGATCAGGTCATCCGGGGTCATCATCTCCACCGTGGTGTGGATCTCACCCCCCGCCGTCGGGACCGGGGTCATCTCCGCCCCGCCTGCCATTGGATGGCGTTTACGGAAGCTGACCACGAGCTCCTCGAACTTGCGGGTGATGTGAATCTTGCTGGCCGAGTGGGGGTACGGCTCGATGTCGGTGCTCAGGCCCCGGGCGTCGTCCACCTTGATGCGGATGGGCGACTGGGACGAGAAGACGGCCGAGCGGACTTGCTTCAGGGCGTGCCGAACCTGGATGGAGAGGAGAGGATGGGGGAGCGGCGATGATGTTGCTGATCAATGGTGATGATCGGATGGAGCTGATGGTGCTGGTGCTGCTGCTGGACGATGATGAATGCTGATGCTGATGGCGACGACAATGACGATGGTGATTGGATGGCGATACTGCTGATGATGCTGATGCTGATGCTGATGCTGATGCTGATGCTGATGCTGATGCTGATGGCATGCTGATGACGACATGCACAGTGGCGGCACGCAGACACTTCACCCACCACGCAGGGGGCAGAGCCACAAACGGATGGGGGGGTCAGGGACCTTCTTGGCCGTCGGCACCCGACTGGTGTCCCACCGCAGCACGGGCCGCTTGCCGTGCGGCGAGACATACCCCGGCGGAGCAAACCGCTCATCGAACCGGTCGTCGAAGGCCGGGTCATTGACATAGTCCGTGACCAACAGCTGGTTGGCCCGCCGGCGCGGGGTGCATCGGAGCAGGTCGGTCAAGTCGATCTGGTGGTTCAGATGGGCTGAGGCCAGCTGACGCACCACATCCGAGGTGGTCTCCAACAGGGTGTTATGTGTGTACTTCTCCCCGAAGTAGGCATGGGTCACCAGGATGCGTAGGAGTTCCCGGAAGGGCACGTAGTACTCGACGGTGAAGGGGATGCCCGCGTGGTGGATGAAGGCGATGTCATCGGGGTTACAGCCGAGCGGCGGGGCCAGATCCACCAGGAAGGTGCGCAGGCACAGGGCCGGGATGAAGCCCGTCGCGTAGGGGTCGTACTTCTTCCAGATCTGCGTGGCGGGGATGTGAGGTCGTGATGGTTTTGCCTGGAATCTCTGCCCCGGCAGGCGCGCCGGGGAATGGACGAATGGACGAATGGACTGAGCGGAGAGGGGATGAGCCCAGCGAACGTCGATGTCCGTAAGCGAGGCTGAGATGGTCTTGCACCGACAAAAAATCAGCATATGTTTCCGCCAACCACGCGGCATGAGGAACGTGGGATGGCGGAGTGCTCCCCGGAGAGCTCTGTGCGACGGGTGGTGGTGATGATGATGATGTGCAGATGTCCGGGGGTGGTGGTGGTGATGGTGGTGGGGTGGGGGGATGCAGACCTTCTCGAAGAGTTCGATGTGGCGGGTGGAGACGAGTGTGTCCTCCTCGTCATCATCCTCCCCGGCGGCATCCTTTGCCTTGTCCGCCCCGCCCTCGTCGTCCTTGGGCTCTGCTGGCGTGTGTGTGGGGTGGGGTGGGGCGGGCGGGTGGGGCGTGGGTGAGTGATTGAGGGATTGAGTGTATGTGTGATGAGGCATGCAAGGGTGGTGGCGGACCGGCCGAGGGATTGAGTGTATGTGTGATGAGGCATGCAAGGGTGGTGGCGGACCGGCCGAGGGATTGAGTGTATGTGTGATGAGGCATGCAAGGGTGGTGGCGGACCGGCCGAGGGATTGAGTGTATGTGTGATGAGGCATGCAAGGGTGGTGGCGGACCGGCCACCGACTGGCCCTTCTTCCGGCCCCAGACGCGCAACCTGCAAAATGAACGGAACGCCCAAAATGGTGTGTTGAACCGCCGGTTGGTTGAAAATGGGAGGCACGAGGGGAGAGTGAGTGAGGATGACCATACCAGACGACCCCAGCCCAGCCAGGCAGGATGGATGACAATTGGGTCAGGTTGAAGAGAGAAAGGATGTGGAATGGGCGATGTGGATGGTTGCTGGGCGTATGGGGCGGAGGCAGCAGACAGCTTCTTGAAGAATGCGAAAAAAAAGGCAGGAAATGGCGGGGTGTGGCGGAGGCAGCAGACAGCTTCTTGAAGAAGGCGAATTTGACACGCTGGTCGAACTCGGCCACCCGGCGGTTCTCCTCGCGGGTCTCGTTCTGGGCGTCCATCAGCACCGCCGTGAACACACTGCAGACAGCCAGACAACACGCAGATACAGACAGACAGCCAGCCAGCCAGCCAGCCAGACAGACAGACGCAAACGCAGACGCGGACAGATGGACAGAGGGACAGAGGGACAGACAGACAGACGCAAACGCAGACGCGGCAGAGAGACACAGAGACACAGAGACAGAGAGACAGACAGACAGAGAGACAGAGAGACAGAGAGACAGCCAGACAGCCAGACAGCCAGACAGCCAGACAGACAGGGCAGGACATGACAGACAGACAGACAGACAGACAGACAGACAGACGCAGACGCGGACGCGGACGCGGAGGACAGACAGAGATACAGAGAGACAGAGAGACAGAGAGACAGAGAGACAGACAGACGCAGACGCGGGAGGGACAGAGAGACAGACAGACACAGACGCGGACGCACGAACCCAGACAACGACAGAATGAGGAGACGGAGGGGGCCGAAGCGCAGGGCTTGGGGTGGTGTACCCTCCTCCCACTTCCCTCAAAATCTGAATCCGCTGTTGTGGGCGAGTGAGTGGGAGGGAGGGGTGCGGATGGGCGGACTTGAGGAGGATCCAGCCGCAGCAGAAGAAGAAGACCATCCAGAAGAGCCGGCCCCACACCGCGTTGCCGCAGTTGCCTGATGGGGGCAGGCAACACAGAGCCATGCGCGTGACGGGGTGAGGGAGTGTGAGAATGGGTTGTCTCATGAGGGGCAAACACAGAGTGTGGAAAGAGATGAGTGGATGGGAGGGGGAGTAGTAAGTCCCTGGAGTCATTAAAAAAAAAACAACTGCTGTGATGTACTGGTGGATGGAGGGGATGGGCGGACGGACCCCAGACGGCACTGGGGTACTCGACCTCGCTGGTAAAAGTGGGCATGGTGCAGTTGGCGTTCTCAGGGGTGGCCGTCGTGTCCCTGGGGTACCAGGGGGATGTAGATCGGGGGATCAGGGGGGAGATATCCCGGGAAGATGCCGCCAATCCCAATAGAATCGGAGGAGAGCAAACGAATGCGATGTGAGTCGGGAAACGCAGGTTGTTGCGTGGGGACGGGTGGAATATGGGATGGAGGGATGGAATAGGGTGGAATGGGGTGGTGCGCGTAGTGGCGCGGGGAGGAAGGGCTGACTGACCTCATGATGACGGGCCAATCCTCGCCCGTCATGGTGCGCACCAGGGTCAGCACGGACGACGGCAGTGTGAGGAAGTTCGCGAAGCCCTGCGCGCCGGGTGGGGGGGGGGGGGGGGAAAAAAAAGATGAGGGAAAAAGCTGCTCGATGCAGGGATCGAACCTGCGACCGTTGCCTTATTAGAGCAACGCTCTACCGACTGAGCTAATCGAGCTGTGAAGATCTAGAAGGGGGAGAAGAATTCTGTGACCTGAACCGTTTGAGGAGTCATGACAAAGAGAATAAAAATCTCTCCCGCCGGAGTCGAACCAGCGACCTCAAGATTTCTGTATTACTACAGTCTCGCGCTCTAAACCATCTGAGCTAGGGAGAGCATATTCCTTGGAGTGGCCAAAAATTCGACAAACCCTTTCCGAACCCAAGCACAGCCAAACACCACAGACATTGCCGTGGTCGAGCATCTGGCCCGCCTGCAGGTCGCCCCAGAGGTACATTCCCGAGGTGGCGAACGCCACCAGGAAGATGACCAGCAGCAGGCCCGTGGCCAAGAACCGTGGCATGGCCGTCTTGAGGGCGCCGAAGAGCGAGCCCAGCTGTCGGGTAAAGTGCAGAATGCGGGCGATTTGCACCAGCCGGAGCAGCCTGAGGGCGCCCGTGTTGGGCGTGTTGAAGAGGAACAGGTCGACGATGGACAGGCACACGACACAGAAGTCGAAGATGTTCCAGCCTGAGGTGAAGTACAGGTATGCCCCGTCGGCCAGCAGTTTGAGGGCGGCTTCGAGGGCGTAGATGGTGGTGAAGACGATGGCTGAGATGCGGAAGACGTCCTGCCAGGCGGCCGTCTGGCCCCGGTGGGCCAGCAGGTACACGCAGAAGTTGACCAGGATGACGAACTTGATGAGCAAGGGCAGGCTGGACTCCTTCAGGCGCGACTGGGTGTCGGGACGCTCCTGAAGGGTGGTGGTGGTGGTGGGGGGGGGTCAGTTGGCCTGGAGACTCAACATCACCCATCATCCACTACCATCATCACCATGCATCAATCACCCATGCGTCAATCACCCACCCATGCATCAATCACCCATGCATCGTCACCACCATTCAATCCTCGCCATTATTATGCACCATCAGGACCCAACACCAACTTGGACGCCTTCTCCATCACCAAATCACCCACGGAAGTGCGGCCTTGACCCCCCTGGGGGGGGGGGGGGGTGGGGGGCATCAAACCTTGGTTGCCATCGCGATCCGGGCCTCCAAGTCCCGCTTGGCAGACACCGGGTCGGCCCCCGGGGTCACTGTCAGATCGACCACCTGCGAGCGCTCGGCCCGGTCCACCCCGTGCACCACCCGGAAGGCCGCCTGCCTCAAGCGGACGAAGGATTTGGTCAGCACATACGCCTGGGGGCCTGGCCGGCCCGGTTCCAGGGGCAGCCGACGGGGACGGGCCCTGCTGGTCATCACCATGAGCTGGTACCACCGCTGCAGCCTGGGTGTGAGCTTGTCCAGGCCTTCGAGGGACTGGATGTTCTCCGGAATGCGCTCCTTGAGCAAGCTGGGCAGCAGAGAAGGAAGACGGGATGGGCGAATAAATGGTGAAAAAGGAGCCCAAAAAGGGCGGAAACTCATAAGCGTCGGTGGTCTAGTGGTAGAATATCACGTTGCCATCGTGGTGACCCGGGTTCAATTCCCGGCCGACGCATCTTTTTTTTCTTCATTTGCTTTGGGGACAGACGAGATGATGAAGTTGTTGATGAAGAGCCCGATGAAGGTGATGAGCATGAAGAACAGGGCGCACCCCACAGGGTTCCAACCCTTGGTTAGGGCCGCCCCGATGAAGGTGTAGGCCGTCGAGGGCCAGCCTGGAAGCAGCACCCCATCCACAAGATCCCGTGGAAAATGTGTGAACGGTGGTGATGATGGATCACCAGTCAGTTTAAAGGCCTTTGTCCTGGCATTTCGGGGGAGCTCGTGATGAATTTCGATCGATCGGCACCGTCCTTTTGGGATCGTGGCACAACGCGGCAGAAAGAACGGCACTGGTTGCCATCCCCCCCCCCCCCCCCACCCCCCCTGCGGCCCCCGTCGGTGCGGCACGGGTAGAGCCATCACCCCAACACATGGTTGAGACACACATCGACACAACACACATGCGAAGACATCCGAATTCAGCACACACAACACACATGCGACAGACACACATTCAACGACACATACACACATTCAACGACACATACACACATTCAACACACACACACACACACACATAGCACACATGCGAGACACACACAATAATGCGACACAGCCACATACCGCACAAACCTTCCTGGGAGATGAGCTCGTACAAGGACTGGTACGCCACGGGCACATTGTTGAAGCCGGCCGTATACTGGTCGGGGACGACCGGGAACAGCTCGCCAAATTGCTGGACGCCGACCACAGCCAGGATGTACATCAGCAGGACGGCCAGCAGGGCGATTTGCACCATCGAGGGCAGCACCATGACGATGCTGGTGGCAATCTTGCGCACCGACCAGATGTGGCTGATCAGAAGCAGGGGGCGCAGGCCGCGCCAGGGCCGGATGATGGCCTGGTGGCGTGGTGGGAACGAGGATGATGTTCGGTTGGAGATGAGGGAGGAGGATGCGACTAATCCTTGCGCCCGATGACCACTCCCAAGATAGAGATGTCTTCAGACCCCCGGAGGATGTGACCGCGCGCGGCCACAGCCACCACAGCCAGACCTGAACGAAGTACGGGTCGGCCAGGTGGATGGGTAGCAGGTTAAGCACCATCCCCAGCACCACCACCAGGTTCAGCCAGACGTAGCCGTCACCTGGAGAGACAGGGTGCAAGGACGATATATGGATGAATGATGATGATGATGATGATTAGATGATGATGATGACGATTGGATGATGATGATGATGAATGATGATGATGATGATGATGATGATGATGATGATGATGATGATGATGATGATGATGATGATTGGATGATGATGATTGATGATGATTGGATGATGATGATTGGATGATGGATGATGGATGATGATGATGATGATTGGATTGATGATGATTGGATTGATGATGATGATGGATGATGATGATGATGGATGATGATGGTTCAGCCAGACGAAGCCGTCACCTGGAGAGACGCGGAATGGTGTGGAAGCTCGTGAGCACGACAAATGGGACAGAGCGACCTCACGGTGCGCGGATGTGCGGGCGAGGCTGGGATGCTGCTGCTGTTGAGGTTGGATGAGGGGAGTGGATACGTGCTGGGTGATGGTGTGGGGTGGATGTGACCTTGGCTCTGATGGTGACGAATGAATGCTGCTGCTGGGTGATGGTGAGAGGTGGGCATATGACGAACTGGTCCATGATTGTGATGAATGGATGCTGCTGTTGATGAATGGATGATGGTGAGGGGTGGACAAAATGACGGACTGGTCCACTCGGCGCCCTTGGAAGCCATGATTGATGAATGGATGCTGCTGCTGATGCATGGATGATGGTGAGGGGTGGACAATCTGACGGACTGGTCCACTCGGCGCCCTTGGCAGCCATGGCCAGCACCAGCTCGACCATGAAGAACACGGCCGCCACCCAGTCCAGGGTCAGACACACCGAATGGGTGGCCGCGAACTCGGGGTACCGGTCCCGCGTGGCCTGGTCGATCGTGGTTGAGTTGGCTTCGATTCGGGACAGGATCGGCTCCGGGTCGACCCACAGCACGATCAGGCTGAGCACAATGACGATCGTGCAGAACCAGCGGAAGGCGGGGCCCTCGAGGGTCGACCGGAGGGTCCGTCGGGTGGGCATTCGCACCTGCTTGTGCACCGGGTGGGTCAGGAACTCGGGCAGGGTCTTCAGGTACTCCTCGTACCGCTTGTAGGCTACGGGAGAGCCGAGTTGAACATACGCGTGTGTGGAGATGTGGACAGAAGCAGAAGGAAGAAGGACGATGTTGAGAGGGGAGGCTTCCGTGTGAAGAAAAGGGGAAATTCGCACCAACGGGGGCCTCCCACCAGCCGCGGTGGCCAGGCTCGATGATCGACATGCGTGTATATCAAACGGAGGGTGTGGTGTGTGTGTGGTGTTGTGTGTGTGTGTGTGTGTGTGTGTGTGTGTGTGTGTGTGTGTGTGTGTGTGTGTGTGTGTGTGTGTGTGTGTGTGTGTGTGTGTGTGTGTGTGTGTGTGTGTGTGTGTGTGTGTGTGTGTGTGTGTGTGTGTGTGTGTGTGTGTGTGTGGGTGTGTGGCGACGGACGGTGTGGGGTGTGCTCGTCAAGCAGCGAGTCCTTCATCTTCAGCGAGTTCGACACCAGTTTGGCGGCCGTTGCGAAGCCGCCAAGATTTCGGGCTGGGGAGGGAGGAGAGGGGTGGGGAGTGTCGAAAGGGAACGATGATCGATTGGATGATGACTGGATGATGATTGGATGATGTGAATGATGACTGGATGATGACTGGATGATGGTGATGGTGATGATGAATGATGAATGATGATGATGATGATTGTGATTGGATGATGATGCTGAACTCTTGTCTCGCCTTCCTACTCCCCCACTCATCTCATTCCCCGCGCTTCCTCTCCTCTGCCCGCCCAAGCGTCCCTCACCCACAGACTGCTCACGCGCAGATTCTTCACCATCCCCGCCGCAGCGGCCGACCCGCCCGTCCGCTTCCTGAGTCCCTCCATCGCCATGTCGCTGCTGCTGCTGCCGACACCCCCGAGCCGCGCAGAGGGCGGCGCGTCGAGGCCCGCGGCCGCCACCAGGGTCGCCACAGAGGCTGACGGGCCGAGCGACGAAGGCGGGGCAGCGGGGCCGGGTTTGGCGGCGGGGCGGGGCGGCCCGGCGAGAGGCAGGGTGGGTGGTGGATGGCCGGGCAGGCCAGGGGGCGGGGGCGGAGAGCTCCGGCCGCCCCCGGCGCCACCACGGCCTGCGCCGCCGCCGCCACGGCCACCACCACCACCATCACCACCAGCAGGAGGAGGAGCCACACCACGGCCTGCACCGCCACTGCCCGCAGCGCCGCCACCGCGGCCGCCGCCGCCACCGCGGCCTCCACCGCGGCCACCGCCCTGGCCACCAGGCCCACCGCGCGGGGCGTTGTACTCGATACCATCAGTGCCGAATTCCTGTGGGATGGGACGAATCAGGGCAGTGGTTTTTTTTTTTTGTGGAAAGTCAGTGAGGGAGGAAGGGGAATCAGAAGAATCAGTGAGGGAGGAAGGGAGTGGTGGATGGCAGAATTGGGGTTGGTTTGGGGACATCACCGGCCGTGTCGAAAAAGTGGAGGGGGGGGGGGGGGGGGGGGCGATCGGGGTTGTAATCATCATCATCATCATCATCATCATCATCATCCAATCATCATCCAATCATCATCATCCAGTCATCATCATCATCATCTTGATCATCATCCTGATCATCATCCTGATCATCATCCTGATCATCATCCTGATCATCATCCTGATCATCATCCTGATCATCATCTTGATCATCATCCTGATCATCATCTTGATCATCATCTTGATCATCATCATCATGGATGACGGACCTGCAGCAGGTACCGCTGCTGATTGATCAACTCCATGTACATCTGGCAATCGGCCATGAAGAACGGCCCCTCGGCGCGCACCCCCTCGGCCCTGCCCTGCAGAACGGGCTGTTGCATGTAAGTGAAGACGAAGTCTCTTTGCTGGTCGACCCGGGCCAGCTCCTCCTTCAAAGCCGGCTTCACCTGGTGAGCCAGCTCCTCCTTGCTCTCGTTCAGGGTCTCAATCAGCGTCCCGATGAAGAGCGCCATCCCTTGGGGGACAGGGGGAGCAGGGAGGGAGAGGATGAGGATGTGAGGGATGGGAGAGGATGGGAGAGGATGGGAGAAAATGGGGTGTGTGGGAATTGCCCACCATCAGAACCCCAAGATTGAATCGATATATCAAGAGGGGGGATGGGGCAGAGGCGGGAGATGAAGCGGGTGGTGGGGAGTCTGACCGAGGTAATTGCCCACCAGCAGGACGAAGACTGAGTCGATTACAAGGGTGGAGGGGCGAGGCTGGTGTGTGTGTCGGGGCGGACCGAGGTAATTGCCCACCAGAAGGACCAGACAGCAGAACACGGCACCGTACCAGCCTGCGTTGGCCGTCTATCGTACAGAAGTGGCGCGGGGATTGTGGTGATGATGATGCGAGTGAGAATTGTGCGGGCAGGCAAGCAGGCAGGCAGGCAGGCAGGCAGGCAGGCAGGCAGGCAGGAATGCGGCGGAGGAGAGGGCGGGGGGTAGTGCGCAGACAACGGACCGTCCAAAAAAGGACTCCTGCACGGCGGCAGCGGCGGGGGCAGGGGCAGCCGCAGGGAGGGGGATAGGAGGGGGGCGGGAGTGAGATGAAGAGAATGGGGAGAATGTGAAGGCGGGATTGAGATGGACAAGGGGGGCAGGCGGGAAATCGAGGGGGGTGGGGTGGGGTGCCGAGTGGATGTCGGACCGTTCCAGTTTTCACCCTGTGTTGTTGGACGTGGCAGGGCGGGGGGCGGAAAAAGGCCACACGAGGAGAGAGAGAGAGAGTATGCAGAGGATTTGCGAGGAAGCAGCCATAGAATGAGATGGGAAGTGAGTTAAAGAAGGAGAGATGTGGATGGGGTGATGTAGGAGAGGATGGATCCCGATGATATGATGGACGACGATGATGATGGATGATGATGGTTTGAATGATGATGATGATGGTTGGATGATGCTGATGCTGATGATGATGCTGATGCTGTTGCTGCCTGCTGATTGGTGGGATGATGATGCTGATCGGATGAATGCTAGTGCCGATGCTGATGCTCGTGGTGATGATGCGCGCTGATGGTGGTGATGATGGTGGTGATGGTGATGGTGATGATGATGATGATGGTGGTGATGATGGTGGTGGTGGTGATGGTGATGATGATGATGATGGTGGTGGTGGTGGTGGTGGTGGTGGTGGTGGTGGTGGTGGTGGTGGTGGTGGTGGTGGTGGTGGTGGTGGTGGTGGTGGTGGTGGTGGTGGTGGTGGTGGTGGTGGTGGTGGTGGTGGTGGTGGTGGTGGTGGTGGTGGTGGTGGTGGTGGTGGTGGTGGTGGTGGTGGTGATGATGATGATGATGATGATGATGATGATGATGATGGTGACGACGATGATGATGGCTGGATGATGATGCCCGGAAGGGATGAGTGGGAGGAGGCGGAGGCGGAGTGCCAGGCGGACGGTGAAGAACTGGTAGACGGTGAAGAAGGCCCACCCGACGGTGGAGAAGTTCGGGTCGCTGATCACCCCGCCCTCATCAAGGGGGCTCACGTCCCCGGGCGGGGAGACGCCCGTCACCTGGCCAGGTGGGTGTGTTGAGTGGTGCAAAATAATTGCTGTTGAGTGAGGGGGTAGAGCCACATGTGGGTCTTTATACCCCCCAAAAAATTGGACGGGACAAGGATGATGCATGCGATGTGTGGCTGTGTGACGGACGATGCTGTACGAGGTGAGGCTGCCGAAGAGGTACGTCCCGATGACGGCAAACTCGAACAGGAAGACAACAAGCAGAAGCAGCAGGTTGGACAGTCGCCGGACGGCCGCCCCCAACGCATTGACAAGCTCCGAGACGCCCTGGTGGAGTGGTAGGAGAGAAGTGGGCGGGGGTCGGGGAGGTGAAGTGGTGAGCGAGGGACGGGAGGCCACCATTCAAATCCCCAAAGAGAGTTTTCTCGAACTGCTTGACCAGCAAATGATGATGATGATTGGATGATGACGATGACTGGATGACGATGGCTGGATGACGATGGCTGGATGACGATGACTGGATGATGATGACTGGATGATGACTGGATGATGCTGATGCTGATGCTGATGCTGATGCTGATGATGATGATGATGATGATGATGATGATGAGTGATGATGATGAGTGATGGTCGGATGATGATTGGATGATGACGATTGGATGATGATGATGATGATGATGATGATGATGATGATGATGATGATGATGATGATGATGATGATGATGATGATGATGATGATGATGATGATGATGATGATGATGATGATGATGATGATGATGATGATGATGATGATGATGATGATGATGATGATGATGATGATTGGATGATGATGATTGGATGATGATGATGATTGGATGATGATGATGATTGGATGATGATGATGATGATGGTGACGGGTCTGGTCCCAGACCTTGAACTGCTTAGCCAGCATGGCCACCCGGAGCAGCCGCAAGGTGCGGAGGGTGTTGATGCCCACAACCAGCTGGCCCTCCGTGAAGAACCCGAAGATCATCTGCTCAACCAGCCCACACAGCCAACCAGGGAGGCACGGGGAGGGGGTGAGCGGGCACATGAACGATTTGGGAGGCGGGGCGTGGAAAGCAGTGAGTTGGTGGTTTGTCAAGCCATCCATTTTCACCCAGACGCACAGCCCTGCGATGGCGAGGCGATGACAGACGACCAGCAGACATGCATGGGCCGAGCCATCCATCCCTTTTCACGACACCAGATCCCAGACGCAGAGCGAGGCGGTGAAAAACGACCAGCAGACACACGCATGGGCCGACCTGGCTGTGACGAACCAGCCAGAAGGCGCAGGCACAGATGGCCACAGACAGTGACATGCAGACCTCAACCTCTGACGGTATGAACTGGCACAGGCAGCAGACAGGGGCAGGCAGACCTCAACCCAGCTGGTTGTGACGACGAGGATGTCAAGCCAGCTGGCCAGCCCCCGGGCCAGGAAGGGCACCCATCCGAGGCCAAGCAGCCGGCAGGCCAGCTCAACCGTGAAGACCACGGTGAAGACCCGGTTGAATTGGTCAAGGGCAACCGCCATTGAGTTGGACATTCCCTGGATGTGTGCGGTGGCGGTGGCGGTGATGGTGATGGTGATGATGCTGATGATGCTGATGATGCTGATGATGCTGATGATGCTGATGATGATGATGGTGATGCTGATGGTGGTGATGATGCTGCTGATGCTGTGCTGATGATGCTGATGATGACGACGACGACGACTGGACGATGATTGGATGATGATGAAGCTTGAAACATGGGACGAGCAGGTGGTGATGTTGGATCGGTTGGCCATGCCTCGTGTGTTTTGGTTGGCGCGGAGAGCACGGTCATTAGCGAGAGGACAGGTCGGGGCACACAGCAGTTCAGAGACAGCAAGCGCCCCCCCCCCCCCCCCAGATGGGTGTGGTATGAATGAGCAGGTATGGGGGTATGGGGATGGGCAGGAATGAGGATGGGCAGGTGTGGGGATGGCGCACAGACCTCGAAGTGGAATGCCATCAGGAGGGCGTTGAAGAGCAGGGCCAGGGTGACCACCCGCTCGAACTGGTCGTTCCGACCCCGGGTGATCTGGGTGGTGTGTGTGTGTGTGTGTGTGTGGGGGGGGGGGGGGAGGAGGCTCGTTGGTGATGGTCTTCAATAAACGTCGTCGCAAAGCAAATTTGTGGTGATGGCCTTCAATAAACGTCGTCGCAAAGCAAGGTTGTGGTGATGACCTTCAATAAACGTCGTCGCAAAACAAGGTTGTGGTGATGGCCTTCAAATCCACTCGAACCTCGTGTCGTTTTCCCGAACCTTTCCAGGGCCCAAAGAGGACCCATGCACCCAACCGGCCACGGATCGCATAGCACTACTCTGGTGGTGGCCTTCAAATCCACTCGAACCTCGTGATCGTTGTTCGCGCGCGTCAAGCGATCGTTCGTGAGAATGTCGAGCAACTCCCATTCAGATTGTCTGGTCCATCATCCTTCCTACTTGGCGCGTTGGGATATACTGAAACGGGTCACATCTATCTCTCACTGAAAGAACACAGCCGCGGCCTCACCCACCCATTTGATTGACAAAAATATGGGAACACAGGAGAGGGGGGGCCGCGGACCTGGAAGGGCGGTTGCGGAGTCACCCTCACAGGAGACATCTCCCACACCTGGTGTTCCAAACGGCACCGCGGACCTGGAATGGCGGTTGGAGTCTGTGCTCGAGAAGCTCCCTCTGGGCGATGCTGAGGTACTCGGGGACGGGCGGGGCCTCCGAGGACGGGGCGCTGTAGACCAGGGTGAAGAACCAGACCCGAATGCGCAGCCAGAGGTGCCGGCGGGCACGGGGATCGACCGAGTGGCCCGGGAAGAGGGTCGTCTACGCCGGGGAAGGGGGGGACGCAAGTGTGTGTCGAAAAGCAGAAAAAGAAAGGGTGGGATGCCAAATCAGAGAGAAAAACCCAGCGGACCTGCCCCAGGGTTGAGCTGACACCCGAATTATGTGGTTCCCCAAATAATGTGTGGATATTCCCCCGAGGGTAATGAATACAGCTGGCGGACCTGCCCCAGGGTCGAGGTAACCCCAGTCCGCCCGATTTTGTGTTCTTCCCTGGGCTCTTGTGTGGATATTCCCCGGGGGTTATGAATCCGGCTGGCGGACCTGCCCCAGGGTCGAGTTGACCCCAGTTCGTGTGGGCGTCGCGGCCACCTCGAGCCCCAGGCTGTCATCCACCTCCGATCCTGATGATGGTGATGATGACGATGCCGGGGATCGGGCTGGGGTTGGAGCGGCCGGGTCAGGACTGGTGGATCCGCCCGGGGAGACGGAAAGCCGCGCCCGCAGCTCGTCGACGGGGTTCCATTGGGACTGGAGCAGCCACCAGACCACAGCAAACTGCACCGCAGCGGAGATGGGTGAGAGGTGCGTTTTGTGAAGTGACTTGCTTCGTGTCTGGACTGAAGCAGCCACAAGACCACAGCAAACTGCAACGCAGCGCACATGAGGGAGATGCATTTTGTGAAGCGATATGCTTCGTTTATGTGATTGGGGCAGCCACCAGAACACAACCAACCGCGTGCGCGCGCCCCCATCTGGGAGGGTGAGTGAAGTGATGGTGATGTGCATTGCGGATGTCTAGCGGAGAACGGGCAAGACAAACGGCGGGGAAAGCCCCATGTTGCTGCGTGATCGCAGTGTGAAGAGAACACGCCACAGCAATGATGATGATGATGATGATTGGATGATGATTGAAACATGGGACGATGTGATGATTGGATGATGATTGGATGATGATTGGATGATGATTGGATGATGATTGGATGATGATTGGATGATGATTGGATGATGATTGGATGATGATTGGATGATGATTGGATGATGATTGGATGATGATTGGATGATGATGATGATGATGATGATGATGATGATGATGATGATGATGATGATGATGATGATGATGATGATGATGATGATGATGATGATGATGATGATGATGATGATGATGATGATGATGATGACGATGACGGCGAGGGCGCGGTGGGTGGTGGCGGTCGATGCGGCTGTGAAGGTGGGTGGGGGGGGGGGGGGGGCAAGGCGCAAGGACGGACGTTGCGGATGCGAGCGAAGAAGCTTGGCTGCTGGACGTAAGCCACCTTGGGCACACCTTGGGGCCCGCCAGCTGCGGTCCGTCCAGTTGCTTCGCCTGGTTGGGCGGGTCGACAGGGGCGGCGGGGTGACGTCAGCGGGTGTCGAACAAGGATCTGAGGGATTACCTCCTTCCTCCTCCCTCCTCCCTCCCTCCTCCTCCTCCTCCCTCCCTCCCTCCCTCCCTCCCTCCCTCCTCCCTCCCTCCCTCCCTCCCTCCCTCCCCCTCCCTCCCCTCCCCTCCCTCCCCCTCCCTCCCCTCCCTCCCCTCCCCCCTCCCTCCCCCTCCCCTCCCCTCCCTCCCTCCCCTCCCCGACCGCGCGGTCCCGGTGAGTGCGTCAGGATTTTAGTTTGATTTGATGAGTCCAGACCTGAATTTTCAATCTACTTTGGGTGGGGGTGGGAGAGAGGAGGAGGAGGGAGTGGGGAATGGTGCGAACCGTCTCGGTGACGCTCTGGGAGGTGACATCGTTGAAGAGGCCCAGCATCATCATGTTGCACACGAAGATGACCAGCAGCCAGTACAGCGCCGCCACGGGGCTGACTGCATCCATGGTCTTTTCGGTGTGGATGTGTGTGTGTGGGGGGAAAGAAGAGGAGTAAGATGATTTGTATCGCTAGCACCCCAGTGTTGCGTGTGTGTGTGTGTGGGGGGGGGGGGGGGGGTGGTTATGCAGACGGACGACCTGGGTCGAGCCCTCCCATCCCCCTCATCACCCTCACACATTCCCCTCATCACAGTGTCCGGGTACGCATTGCATGGGGGATGCAGACGGACGAAGTACATGACCTGGGTCCATCCCTCCATGGACATGGCCTGGAAGACGGTCAGGAAGGCGTTGCCCACGTTGTCGAAGCTGGTCACCCCGTTGTTGGGCGTCTGGGGCACGTCCACGCAGTAGAGACCCTGATCGGATCCGATCCGGGGGGGGCGGGAGGGGGGTAGGGATGAGCGGATCGAAGAGGGATGAGGATCTTTGCTCTGGTGTTTCATATTTCATGTTTCGTGTGGCTTGGAACGGGTGGGGACAGCAGGCGTGGGGTTTTGTGCGAAGGTGGGCGGTGTTCAGGGTGGCGATGCCCATCTCACGACAGGATGGTGGTGCCGGGGCGGACCTCAGGGCACGTGTGCCCGCCGAGGGCTGATGCGCTGCTGGCCGCCGCGTCCATCAAAGTCATGGTCGCGTTGCCATCCCAGGCCACAACGGGGTCCGTGCACAGGCGCCCATGGCCCGCATCCGCCCAGCCGGCCAGGGACATGCCGCGGTACTGGAGGAGGGCCTCTGAGGAGTTGGTGGCTAGAACCGGGGCCAGGCAACGCCAATGCATGGCGTCCCGGAACAGGTAGACGCCCACCGTGGCAAAGATCAGCACAATCGAGGTGACCAGCAGGGTGATGTGCATGATGGTCAGCAGGTTGTTCCCTAGGGGGAGAAGGGGGTGTCGACTCAACCCACGGGTGATATCGAGTGTGTCGAGACGGACCGTAACTTTCCAACATCCGCCGCGCCCCGGGGAAGATCCGCACCACAAAGAGGAGACGCAGGTTGATCAGCACCCGGAGGACCCCGAAGGCAGTGGCCAGTGCCGGGGTGGCAGCCCCCCCGGCCCTGAGAATTATGGACACGACGATCCAATAGGCAACTCCAACGGCGGAGACTAAGATGGCAAAGATATCCCAGGGGCTCTTGTAAATCGGCGGAATCGTGCGGCTGTAGTAGATCGGGAGGGGCTTCTGGCCCAGGAGAGGATGCCACCATTTCACATTGCAGTGGTTCGTCTGGAACTCTCGGAAAAGCCCACGAGAAACGCAGAGAAGGAGCGAGTCGAGGAGAAAGATCACCGTCCAGACGTTCTGAAATGGTCCGTGTGTGACAATGAGCGAAGAAGGAGAGATAAAAAAAGAAGACCAACCTCGGCTGTATTACAGCCAATATTAAACGGATCTGTAACAGGAAGCTTATGCCTATACAAAATGATGGTCACCGCATTTCCGACGATGGCCAAAAAGAGAATCCCCCGCCAAATCGGATCATTTTCAGTCTCTCGGGCGAGTTTGCCAATACGGTTTTCGTGCTTTTTGTCATTGAATGTTTCGGCATCGATCACCCACTCTTGGATCCCGGAGGACATTCCAGAGAGAAATGGACCTGCCGGGAGGCAAAGCAGCTCGCGCCTCGCGTTCTTTCCACAAAAAAAAACAAAGAGCACACTCACAACACAAAAGCTACTTACGATGAGTAACGCAAAAGAAGCATTAAATTGGGGCAGCTTTGCATAAATATTTCTCCCGATCCGTGATGTTTGCTTCCAGGTACTCCAGCAGGGCGCCCCCAACGACGGTCACGTTTCGGCAATTGTGTACAGTGAGCGAGAGGAGGCCGGAGGGACAGTGGACGGCTACAGGGTCTCCCGATTGGGGAGTCAGCACCATGATGCGGAGGGAAGTGAGGCCCGTGAGGATCTTGGTCAGTGCCTCACCATCACCGCCGCCGTCGCGAGGGAGCGCCATCTCCAAATACCGCAAGGAATTGGCCAGTGGAAGGAGCAATTTCGGGGAGGGACATGATTCCATGGCCAGATAGCGCAGCGGCGGGGTCGGACCCACAATCTCCACCTGGGGTGACTCCACGTACGAGTAGGGTTGCGACATCAGGGTGCGGAGACGGGGGCATACCAACGTGGTGCGGGCAATCGGCCCGGTGAGCCGTAACCACTCGACATTCTCGCCCTCCAGCCGAAATTCGGCAGTGTCGTTGGGCGGCAATTCGACTTCGAGCGCGAAGCGGCGGATTCCGGCGGGGAGGAGCAGGCTGGACTGGCGGCTGGGCAGGTGGCACCACAGGTTGCGCACATCGGTCAAATGGGCCCCCCGGCGGCAGAACTCGCCCAGGTCGGTGGTCGAGGGGACCGGGAACCCATCCAGTCTGCATAACCGGGGGCAGATCTCCCACAGCCGATCCGCCCAGGTGGACGGTGGGGATTCGTCGCCCGGCTCGCGGCGTGTGTGCAAGGATTCGAGATGCGTCAGCGGGCCGGCGCGGACGGTCAGGGGACATGTGACCGAGTCCAGGCTGAGGGTCTGCAGTGCCGGGGCGAGGATGGTCAGGACGGTGGGTACTAACCCCGGGGAGTACACGCTGAGGGTCTGCAGGGCGGGAGCCTCGACCACCAACGGATCGGCGAACGTGCAGTTTAAATCCAGATTGCGAAGGGAGCCACTGCGGAGGGTGAGACCTCCGGGACACGGAATCAGAGGGGCCGTCCGGTTGGTGGACAGCGCGAGCGATTCCAACCGGCTGGCCAAGGACGCAACCTCCGCCGGATCGCAGGTGGGCCCAGCGGTTCCGACGATCAGTTCGTGCAGCCGGAGCACCCGCAGCCGGGTCAGCATGCCGAAGATGGACAGGAGCGGGGCGTAGCTATCCGACTGGAGGCGCAGGCGGACCTCCTCCAGGCCGGGATTCCCCTGGATGAGCGCCTGGATGGGGCCCTGCAAGGCGGAGGTCTCCCCGGCCAGGGCCAGGGAGACGGTGACCAAATTGCGACAGCGGGCAGCCGGGCCTGCCAGCTGGGAGCCGGAAAGGGTCTGCTGAACGATCAATTCACGAAGCGTCTCGGGGATGGATGCGAAGCTGGCCTGGTACCCGTGTCCCTGCACGTGGAGGCGGGCGAGAGCGGTCGCGCCGACCAGGAGCGGATCGATGGGTCGCATGGTCCCCAGTTGGAGCAGTGACAGGTGGGCGCAGGCAGGGGCGAGCGAGTCGAGCGAACCCGGGAAGGGGAGTCCCATCGAGAGTTCGGTTAAGTTGTGGAACCGCTGGCCGATGAGGCTCAGAACGGTCGAGCCCTCGGTGATCTGGGCGGCAACCGGGAGCGAGAGGATGGTGAGATCCGGGGGAAGGTGTCCCAAAATGCGCAGGACGGCCTCCTCGTGAAGGCCATTCGTTGTTGGGAGGCGGAAAGTGTGCAAACGATCGTGCTTTGCAAACGCGGCATCGATCCATGAGCCAAAGTGTGTCGCCGCTCGACCACAGCCGACCACCGCACGCGTTGAGTTCAGTTCCAAGAATTTCAAGTTCCTGCATGGTCCCAAAAGAGCTGCCAGGGCGTCCGCTGGTGGAGCTCGGACAGTTTCCGGCGTTTCATCTTCGCAATCAGAGTTGAAAGAGAGTTGCACCGCTTCCCCGCGCAAGAGCGATCGGAATTGATGATCAAGAGAGATGATGAGTGCATAGGTCAAAGCCGACCCTGGTGTCGATTCGATCAGATACAACAAGAGGTCTCGGGAAAGCGCCGAGAGCATGGTCCAAATAAAGAGACACGGGTTCTAGCTGCTATTCGGTGAGTCAAACGCGATGATTGGCTCATTCAGTCGCCCGCCGGTTGCTTTTTCTCCAGCGCCATTCGCGTCCATCCCACCACCGATGTCCGCATCCACTCTGCAAGCCCCCCAATCATGGGTCTCCCCCTCAACCCATGTCTATCTGGGGCATTCGAAAGAAATCGAAACCATCGCCTGGTCGGCCACCGGTCGATATCTGGCAAGCTCGAACAGCGAAGGGACCAAGGTTCGCTCCTCCCTTCGCGCGTTTTCAGTTCAGCCTCTCGCCTTCGCAGCTCTGGGATACTGAGAGCCCCCACGGAAGTCGCCCTTCTTTTATATCACTTGCTGCTACCGAAATTCACTTTCACCCAACATCGCAAAGTTTGCTTGGTGGATGTGGCTATTCCCGGCGCATCGCGCTGGTGGACACCCGACATGATGGCCACAAGAAGGAGGCAGAGTTCGCCTTCCCGGAAGAGTCCACTGCCGTCTCCTTTGCTTTCTCGCCCGACGGTAACTTAGTTGCCGGCTGCGCCAAGGGTCGGAGACGCATGCTTTCCGTATGGGAGCGCCGGAATCCCTCCACCCCCCTGGCCACCATCGCCGTGCCCCAGGACCAGGAGGTCTGCCAGACCCCGGGGTTCTTCTCTCACTGCCCGTTTTTACAGCCCAGAAAGATTGTCTTCGCACCCCAGAGCTCCAGCGTGATCGTGGTTGCCCTCAAGGTCTGCATACCCGCCCCCCCCCCCCCCCCCATATCACCCGTATCACCTGGGGTGAGGATGATGTCCTTCATACACCTCGTTTTACTCACCGTGGGCATATCCCGGGGGGGATATCCACCACCACCAGAACGGCCAGCTGGTCGTGCAGGATTACACCGCTGACAAGGTGGTCCGTCTTCCCCCTCCATCCGTCCCACTTCCACGCACGGGGGTGATGGCGGACGGGGACCGTATTTGACGAAAAACGAGACCATCGAAATATCAGACCGACCCCCCGATTTTTTTTTTTGAGGCCGTCGTGTTTCGAATGTCATATCGACCCTTCGTTCAAAACGAGAATTCGTCCCTCGACGAACTATCGGGGGTCCGCTGTCGTACCAGACCCGCGGTACTATTTTTTTTCGGAGTCCGGCACGACACCAGGCGCGCATACCCACGGCACAGGCGCAACTTGTGACTCCACGCCCCCGTACAATTGCATGGCCCATCTCACCAATGAACCATCTTCCGCACTTCCTCCCTAGCGGACGCCGCCCTTCTTGCTTTCCATCCAGGGCGGGTCGTTGGACGCGCTCTGCTTCGACCCCCAGGGAAGGTCCGTGGCGGGGCTGAAGGAAGGTGGGTGGACGGGGTGATTGTGCACGGGGCGATATCCACCACTCCAACCATCTGTATCACACCTTCCCCCAGGAGATTGGCCACCGGTGGTGCCGAGGGTACCGTCAGCATTGTGGATGCGGCCAGCATGGCTTGTCAGTGTGCCGTGACGCGACTTGAGTCTGTGTTACCCGGGTGCCATCCACGCTGCCGGACACCTGTTCAGATGCTCATTTTGTGCCGTTTTTTTTTTTTTTTGGCTTGCAGTGCCACCGTTCGCGGGCTTTCTTTCAGTCAGGACGGCGCATTCTTGGCTACTTGCGGCGAAGCCAAGGGCATTGACATTGTCTGGATTGCATCGGTGCCGAACTCTTCTGATCCTTCTCTAGTCTGATGCTTCAACTGGCGAGCAAATGGCTGCGCTGGCCAATGAATCTCGGGCGACGGCGTGTGCCTGGCATCCAAGGTCTGAACATAACATTATGCATTCACCGGATCCCCTCGGTATAGACGACTCTCGCTGGCCTACACGAGCTACTCAATAGGAATTGGGCAAATTTCTGTAACCGATTTCCAACTGGGCCAATAAGAGGAGAGCGCGAATTTCTGCCTTTTTTCCTGGTTTGCGGATAGCACGCCTGGTTGAAGAATCCTATTGAAGAGGGGTTGCCAAAACAATGAAGCTGAGCCTCTACCAACCACTCGTCATGGGTTTTGCGGCGGTTATGTCAGTATGTTTGGCCACCCACTTGTGGAGGGCTGGCAGGTCTTCATCGACTTGTCTTGTCTCGATTAATCCACATGAATTAGCTGGAATTGGAATTACTTCGGCACTCTTCTGTTTCTTTGCATCAATATTTTTGTGTGCTACCTTGAGGCTCTTCTCTTGATCCGCGGCAAGCAGATTCAAGATGACTATCGCCTCCTCTCAGATTCAAAGGGTCATGAACTCGGGTGTATCGGGACCCAATTTGTCAAGGAAATATCTTTTGGAGAGTTTTTCCTTCCTCAGAATTGGACCAGGCTCTGGGCGGCTTACTCGACGATTGATGGCTCGTACATTGAGCCCACCTCCTTTGGGTACTGGGCGGATTCGGGCAACGGCCTCTCAACGATCGTTCCTTCCGTTCTCCTGCTCATCAACGTCACATTCCCCCCGTTTCTTTCCGCCCGCCTGATGGGAGTCATCGCCCTGGCCAGTTCGTGGCAGATGCTCTACGGCTGTATCATCTACCTCCTCGCGTACTTTGTGCGTCGGCGGTACACTGGCCCATCGCATGCCGTCCACTCATTTGTGGTCACGCTGAACGGCATCTGGATTGTTTTTCCGGCATGGATCATCCGGTGCTGCTGGATGATGATCCAGTCCAATTCTTACGGTGTCTTCATGTGACCTTTTGTTTTTGCTTGCTTGTCAATTGAGTGGTGAGGAGGACGGGACGCATCGCAAGAAGATGGCGGTAGACACGACGGCAATGTTCGAAGGGAAAACCAGCAATAAAAACAAGCTTGAAGATACAAAAACTGGGCCGAAAAGGGCCCTTCGAGCCCCCACCTCAATGGATGTGGTCGGAGGTGCGGGAAATGTACAGAAAGGTGGACACGCCCCGAGCAAGTGACAAACAATCAAAAAAAAACAAAGCGGTCCGGGGGGGGGGGGGGGGGGGGGGGGGGGGGGATAAACACCAACCAAAAAACAAAAACGAAAAAAATCGCGTGCGGTTGGGAGGCACACGGCGGATGGAACATGTTTGGGGGGGAGGCGCACTCGGGTTAGATCGTGATGGTCTTCATGACAATGTCCCTAAAGAGTCAGGAAACAGAACCCATTCTTAGAAACACGCATACCTGAGCGGGCGCCGTTGCTGGCGAGTATCTCATACCTACAAGCACAGAGGCCGGAGAAACAGACTGGGTGCTCGGGGTGGTCGTTTGCGACAGCAGCAGCACCAGGAGGCCCAGATGACGAGCCACCAAGGCCACCAGCCCAGCTGCCAGGGCCGCGACAGCGCTAATAAAGCCGGACTGGGCAGTCATGGGGCGCATGGCCGAGGCCAGAGATTTGCTGCGAGGACGCGAAGGAAATCAGGGGGTGAGGAAAGCGAACCGTGCCCCCACCCTCCTCCCTCCCTCCCCTCCTCCTCCCTCCTCCTCCCTCCCTCCCTCCCTCCTCCTCCTCCTCCTCCCTCCCTCCTCCCTCCCTCCCTCCCTCCCTCCCTCCCTCCCTCCCTCCTCCTCCTCCCTCCCTCCTCCTCCTCCTCCCTCCTCCTCCTCCCTCCACCCATGACAGGTCGCCCCGTCCGTGGTGGGAGATCGAAGCGGCGGTATATGGAGTTCCCGAGATCGAACGGAGGCTGATCATGGTGCGTGGGGAGGGAGGAAGAGAGGAGGAGGAGGGAGGGAGGAGGAGGAGGAGGAGGGAGGGAGGGAGGGAGAGGGAGGGAGGGGGAGGGAGGGGGAGGGAGGGAGGGAGGGGGAGGGAGGGGCTGCCAAACCTTGGAGAGGGATCGATCTGCACCCATTCAGTCCAGCCGCAGGTGCCGTTCGCCCAGCAGGTCTTATTGTTGAACGCGGACGTTCCGAAGCCCAAGAACCAGAACTCCTGGTACGTGCCGTCGGCCAGGGCGCGGCGGATGACGGAACCCGACCCGGAGGGGTCCGCGTAGTGCAAGATGGCGGTCTTGTTGCCCGGGAGGGCAATCCCTTCCTCGTAGCCGGCGATGGCGTGGTCGGTGTAGCTGGCGTACCCGTACCCGTATGGCGAGGTCATGTAGCTATGCTGGTACTTGGGGTCGATGGCGTCTTGGAAGTGACCCACCAGCGAAGCTGCGGCGAAAAAGGACAGAGTGAAACAACGTCGCGATTGGATGCTGTTGATGATGATGATGATGATGATGATGATGATGATGATGATGATGATGATGATGATGATGATGATGATGATGATGATGACTGGATGATGATGATGATGACTGGATGATGATGATGATGACTGATGATGATGACTGGATGATGATGATGATGACTGGATGATGATGATGATGACTGGATGATGATGATGATGACTGGATGATGATGATGATGATGATTGGATGATGATGATGATGACTGGATGATGATGATGACTGGATGATGATGATGATGACTGGATGATGATGATGATGATGACGACGACGACGACGACGACGACGACGAGAACGCTGACGATGATGGATGCTGATGATGGTGGTGGTTGAACAGGTAAGAGGGTGCACCGCAGACAATTGACGGTCGTGGGCGCGGGCATCCAGCACTGCTGGGCAGTGGGAGTCGCGGTGGAGACGCGGGTCGCCTTCCAGACAACCGGCAGGTCGGACTCGGTGGTCCGATAGAAGCCCGAGAAGGAATTGCCATCAGGGGCCAGGGTCAGCTCGAACGAGCCCTGGGAATGGTCTTCTCCCGGTTCGTGCCACTGGGCACAGCCAGGGAGGGGGGTCAGGGGTTGTGTGGAGCAGGAACATGAAGGGACGCACAGCTCGTGGGAAGATGTCGACATCGATTCATTGAGTCTGGGAGACGGGCAACCCACTTCACGAGGCAGCCCCCAACCCGGTCCAAATCGCATCGCACCGCGCAGACCTGACCCTCGAACGTGACCATGTCTTGGGTGAGCTGGCCGTCCATAAAGCCCACCAACCAGCTGCCAAATCCCATGCGGGTCGTGCCATTGGCACAGATGTAGAGCACATCCACCCCGAAGTCGTCGTTTGTCCAGCCGCCCACCCACATGTCGGCCGTGAATGCTGCGCACAAGGGAAGACAATGAGTGAGTGATGAGTGAGCCAGCAGGGAAAACCCACATCATCAGTGTGGCCGTCATCAGCAACAAGCCAGCCACCCGGGGGGGAAGGAGTGAGAATCCCAACAGACGAGCGGGTTCCTGGGCGGCCTCCATGAAGGCGTCCGCGCCAAGGGACCAGGTGAGCTCCCAGTTGGCGGGGCCCATCGTGTTGGTGAACCAGATCGGGTGCGTGTCCGACAGCCGGAAGCCGACCTTCATGACGGCTGTTCACGGGAGGAGGAGAAAAAATGGGTGTCATTGGAAGAATGGATGGGGATGGTGGAGGGACTCACCTTCAATCCACGCGGCGTACAGGTGGTACCGCGGCAGGTAGTACTCCGAATCGGTGCCGAAGTCTTGCAGCAGAAACGCCAGACTGGTGTACTTTGCCAGGTACGCATCGATCTGCTTGCGGAGGCAGGTCAGGTTGGAATGGCCGCCACACCCGAAGAAGACGCCAGTGAAGGAGAACGCCGAGAAGGCAACAACTTCCATCCCGGTGGGGATATCGGGTTGGTATATCCCATCGATCGCGCAGGGTTCTTGTGGGCAGTTTGTGGGCTGGGCCAGGAGGGTGACCGCCCGGGCCTTGCAGGCCGCGCGGTCACCCGTGCCCACGAAAATCAAACTCGAGCTGCCCGTGTACAGGTCAGGATACGTGGAGGTGAACCCGGTAATGTTGACACCCAACCAACCACAAGGATCGGTGATGACGGTCGCACCACCGGAGGAGTCGACCAATAACTGCCGATAGCGTGCTTCCATCGCCTCCTACGCAGTGTGTCGGCTCGGACACACGGGCTCGAAGTAACAAACCTGCCCATAGTTCAGGTACGAATGGGTGTACGCCTTATAGGACTGTGCCCCCAGCGCAATGGGGAAAAGGCCTCCAATAGGCGATTCCGTTGGGAGAAACGTGATCTGGATACTGGAGCCGCTCAGCTCGAGGGAGGCCATGGAGTTGACGGGTTGCCCAAGTGACGCGGAATACAAATAATTGGTCGAAATCCATCCGTAAATGCCCTCCTCCTCTCCGCTCAACGTCTGGACGGTCTCATTGGAAAAAGCAAATGGATTATCAGGGGACTCCCTGAGGTATTGCCGAAGCTTGGAAATGACAGTGATCTGGTCAGCGGCCGGGAGAGCACGAACGCCGCCAGTGGCTCGGAGAAAAAGCCGAGTGGTCGACCAATAACGCGATGGAATTTGACTTTTTGCGCCGTTGAGAATTGGCGGAAAAATAGAATCGAATATGGTGCCGTCGGTGAGAATCCTGGCGACGGGGATCTTCACCTTGGTGGGAATAATTGTTGTAGTGACATCGATTTCAGGGACTGCCCGGCTCCGGCGCGTGGGCCACTTGAAAACGGAGCCGAGAGTCTCTGGCATTCGAGAAAATAACGAACGTGTCGCAGGAGGTGCACAGCAAACAGACTCGTGCTACCAGCATCTATCATCACGCCATACTGATAGTTTTGCACGGCAAGCGCGCCAACAAGGAGAAAAAGCAAAACCTTCATCGAAGACATTGCTGACCACTCCCCGTGTCTGCCACCCAATCCGACGGAATTGAATGACGGGGGAAAAACGTGTTGGCCCGGGGACAATGGGGCAATTGCCGGAGAAACGATGAAAGGGGTGAGGGAAGAAAGAAAGAAAGAAAGGGAGGAGAACGATACAAAAGGAAAAGAAGAGGTTTCAGCTCATCGGATCTTGAATTGTCAGAGCAAAATCCAACAAGTTGATACTTTTTGCTTTGGGTGGGGTTCTGGAGAAGGATGGGGGCCGCATCAGCCTTGTGCTGACTGACTGACTGTGCCGGAAATGTTGGTACCACCCTTTTTGGGTTGTTGGCTCTTTCTCGACGGATGGTTTCGATTCTGAACTCACGGTTCTCCGTTGTCTCCTATGACGGCGAAGACGATGGCCGTCACCCCATCAAAAATATCGTCTGTGGCGATCTCTCGGTGGAGGACACATGTTTTCCTCAAATGATCGATAGCTGACTCCCGGCCCCCAGTCGCATTGTTCCAAAAAAAACTCGAACTGTAACTTAATTCTGCAATGCGCAGATGAATTTGCTCTCATTCACGCCGCACTGAAGGCGCCCGACCCAGAGATGTGCACCTCTCCGATCAAGGGCTGCCTCATCTGGGTGAGCAACGAGCTCCCCACGGTTGAAGCCACTGCCGAGTTCGATGACTCGCTCGACCGTTCCTGGGAGCTCACCAAGCAGCGATCAATCGAGGCTGTTCGGCGGCGTCAACCCGGGGGTCCAGTCGCCTTCATCGAGACCCGGGGCGACGAGCTCGAGGGCTATCAGAACCTTGTCAAGCCCTTCCCGGTCGGCCGGTTTGTCCATGTCAAGTTCCTCCGGGGTGAAGACCCCACCGGGATCGACATTGGCAAGCTGTGGCTGCTGGGCCTGAAGGGCCCCGAGGCCCGACAGAAGGCCGAGGTCTTCATTCTCCTTCTCTGCCTCTTTTTCCCGTCCCCCCTTTCTGCTGCTGGATCACCCCCCTTGTACGCCCTTCGCTCTTTCGGGACTCTTTCCGGCGGTTATGACCCACCCCCACTGTGGTTACCACCCCCCGCGACTCTCACCCCTGCCTCCCCTCGGGACGGATCTTGGGGATCCTCGCAGGCGCTTGCCCAACCGATCGAGTTCCCCGAGCGGTTCAACCTGATCACTACCCCTGTGAAGGCCTTCCAGGAACTCACCGGCCGCCACAAGGTCCGCTTTGCTTCCCCCGGCCCCTTCTTCATCCACTTCCATTCTTCTTCCCCGTTTTGTTCTGTTTTGGCGCGGATGGTGACCTGTGTCTGATCAAAACCAACTCAGATCGTGAGAGAAGATGAAGTTGGATCAGAAATACAAAAAACGGGGGCGGCACCTCGTCCGAGCCCACCCCGGCCCGTCCTTTTGTTTACAGAAGAGTCTTGACTTTGTCTCCACGGCCCAGGCACAGGCACCCACGGGGGTCCAATTTCGGAGCTCGTCCCCCATCCTCCACTTCCTGCAGGCACCGATTTCCCCGCTCACCGCTCATCCCTTCCGTCAACACACACACACACACACACACACACACACACACACCCCACACACACACACACACACACCGCCAGTTCCCGCTCTCGGACGAACCGCATCTGCTTGTCTTCTCACGGGACGAGCCCCGGCCCGAGCTGCAGGCGGCCCTGCAGGCCGCAGCCCCGCAGTACCGCGCCGAGTACGGGCTGGCGGTGGTCTGGATTGGGGCCATGACCCCGAGGGCGCTGGCCGACTTCGCCGCGGAGAAGCTGGGCGTCGCCCAGGGCGAGCTGGCCATCAGGCTGGTCGATTACACGGTCGGTATATATCATCGGTTTGAAGCATCAGTAGAATATTACCCCGCACATTTCACCACTGCCAGGCTGGTCATTGGTTTAAACATCATCGCCAGGCACCCCACACTTCAATCATCACCCCCGCTGTCGACAGACTCGCGCACCGGCAGGCCGGTCGAGCGCACGGTCGGCATATATCACCCCAGCCAAACATGTGATCAGCCTCATCATCGGCATCTCGAACTTGCCGTCGCCCGACCCTCCTGTTTCCCGGGGGTGGAGACGGGGTGGGTGGGGGTGGGGGTGGGGGGGAGGAGGAGGAGGAGCCACTGAGAACCTTGGAGCCTGACCACACCATCTCCTTCGTGTCATTCTCACCATCAGCGCAACCGATCCATGAGGTCCTGACCGCACCTTTCCCTCTCATCTTCTTCTTCCATCCCCCGGACCCCCTCACCACACAGCGCAACCGCAAGTGGGCTGCCCCTGCCGACATGGAGCTAACCGACTCGGTTGAACTGCTGGGCGAGTGGATTGCCGACACCCAGTCGGGCCGGGCCGAGCCGTTCGTCCTCAGCGCCCCCGCCCTGCAGGTCTCAATCACCCCCACACACACACACACGCAATTCCTGTTCAACTCGTATGTATTCCTTCTATTATCATCAGCATCCAATCGTCTGCCCGAGCATCCTCGCCACCCAGCGGTCCATCAGCATCACCACCACCACCACCATCATCATCATACAGTCATCAGCATCAGCATCAGCATCAGCATCAGCATCAGCATCAGCATCAGCATCAGCATCAGCATCAGCATCAGCATCAGCATCAGCATCATCCTCGACCGTCATCCAATCATCATCATCCAATCATCATCACCACCACCAATCATCACCCACCAACCGTCATCACCACCCAGGCGATTCGGATCCCGAGCAGCCCGGCGTGACGGTGGTCACGGGGTCCTCGTTTGGGGAGCTGGTCCTGGACCCAGCCACCGACGTCTTCCTCGGGATCTTCGCCGACTGGTCTGTCCCGCTCAGCCCGCCCGCCCGCATGTGTCTGACTGCCCCCACCACGCTCACCTCACCTCACCTTGCGCCGATTGGTCCGAACCGTGTTCACCCACCTGCCGGTGCTGGCTGTGCCCCCACCGATACCGATACCCCCTGTTCCCGGCCGCCCGTGCCCAATGACACCCACGCTCCCGCCTGCCTCCTCTGCCCACGCTCACATCCCTCCCTGAAAACGACAAGACCATCGGGTCCATAATATAATATAGCGACACACGGGTATTATCCCGCATTTTAATGAGTCCAACCCCCAACACACTCCCTCCGAAACAGCACACTCTCTGACTCGCCACCCAACCACCGCGCCCCATCCTCCCCCAGGAGCAAGCCCTGCCAGCGGGTGAGTCCGCTGGTGGCCCGGCTGGCTGCCCTGATCCACCACCCGACCCTCCGCATTGCCAAGGTGAACATCGACAAGAACGACATCCCCAAGTCCGCATCCACGCACACACCCACACCAACACCCACACCCACACGGCAAGAACATCCCCAAGTCCGCATCCGCATCCGCATTCGCCACACAACAGACACATACACCCCTGGCCACTCATGCTGGAACCGTCGGCTACTGCTGGCGCTCTGATTGTACTGCCCTGATTGTACTGGTGCCCTGTACCCTGCCCTGTCTTGCCCTGCCCTGCCCTGTCCTGTCCTGCTCTGCTCTGCTCTGCTCCTCTGCTGCTCCTCCGTTGCGCTGTCCCCCCCCCCCCCCCCCCCATCCAAACTTCAGATATCGCCTGTCTCCCCCCACTCCCACACGCCCCCACCCCACGCCCACCCCACAGGGAGTACTGCCCCGAGGACCACATCCCCCTCCTCAAGATGTTCCCCGCCGGCCCGGCCCCCAAGCAGGTGCTCACCTACGATGGCGACCGCACCCGGGTGGCGATGGCCACCTTCATCCACCAGCACATAGCCGGCCCCAAGTTCGACTTGGAGGCGCTGATGCCCACCCTCCGTGAGGAGGACGCAGTGGCCGAGGTCGGCATGACATCCCACCACGACCATCATGTCCCAGACCCACCAACACCTGCGCACGTCATTCCAGATCAGCACCATCCAAATTGTCGCCATCATCATCATCATCATCATCATCATCATCATCATCATCATCATCAACAGCAGCAGCAGCAGCAGCAGCAGCAGCAGCAGCAGCAGCAGCAGCAGCAGCAGCAGCAGCATCACCAAGCCACCAGCACCAGCACCAGCACCAGCACCAGCACCTTCATCATCACCTTCATCATCACCTTCATCATCCAATCATCATCACCAGCAGCACCACCCACCACCAGCACCATCCACCATCCACCACGCTCACCACGCTCACCACGCTCACCACCCACCCGCCCCCGCACCGCCCCTCCCCAGAAAATCGACGAGGCGCTGCATGCCCTGCAGGCGACCAGCGCCCTGCTGGAGCGGGTGGGCGCCGAGGAAGATCCGCACGTGCGAGCGGCCATGGACGGGGTGGAGAAGGCCATCCCCACGGGCAACATCGACCGTATCACTGAAGGTCGCGCGCCGCACCCCTCGAGGAGTGGAGGTGACGGACTGGTTCCCACTCATCAATCTCGGTGTGGTTCTGGCCGCATGCTGCCTGCGTGTGTCCCCCTTGCCTTGTCACTGGGCACTTCCTCTCCTTCTGTTCCCTCTTTTTTCCCCTTCCTTCCCTTGATCATGGCCGTGCCGGACGGGCGCCTTTGAACGCGCACATTTTTTGTCGGGTCGGGAGCAGCCCTGGCCACCTTGGTCATCGACACCCTGCTGGGCGGTCCCGCTCACCATCACTCCCATGTGTGATTATCGCTGTGTGTCGTGCATTCCTTTGCGCGGGAGCAGCTTTGGCCACCCTGGTCATCGACACGGAGTCCATAACACAGCTTGGCGCTTCTCCGCTCACCGCCACCTCCTTGTGATTGTGACTTCGGACGGATGTGGGGATGTGTCTTTGTCGAGCAGCCCTGGCCACCCTGGTTATCGTCGTCAGCATCAGCATCAGCATCAGCATCAGCATCAGCATCAGCATCATCCACCACCCAGCCATCATCATCATCAGCATCAGCATCAGCATCATCATCATCATCAGCATCATCAGCATCATCCAATCATCATCATCATCATCCATCATCTATCATCCATCGTCATCAGCAATCATCATCATAGTCATCGACACCCAGCTGGGCGGTCCCGCTCACCATCATCTCCTTGCGTGAATATCGCTGTGTGTCGTGCATTCCTTTGCGCGGGAGCAGCCCTGGCCACCCTGGTCATCGACACGGAGCCCATGCACGCCCAGCTGAAGCAGTTGGTCTCAGCCCGCTCGGCCGAAGTCCTGGGCGATTGCAAGGTCCGCTTGCCCGGGGCTGAGTGTGAGTGTGTGTGTGTGTGTGTGGGGGGGGGGGGGCTTTTTGGTGTGAATGCTCTCTCATTGGACGCCCCTCCGCCCCATAGCGAGTGACCGCCCCCGCGGAGATTGAGATGTGCAAGGTGCAGGCTGAGGAGGAGAGGAAGCCCTTGGTGGTGTACTACATGAAGGAAACGTCTGTGTCGATTCCTCCCCTGCCTTCCTCTCCCCCCCGGGTGGCTACATCATCATCTTGGGGGCTCGTCGGTGGTATGCAGGGAGGAGAACTTGGATGACATGTTGGGGATCGACGAGTTCATGGGAGGCCTGGCCGCCCAGCTGCCGGCCATGTTCATCAAGGTTCGCAGACCTGCCCCCGGTAGATCCCTCCAACTTCATTTTGAATAGGCGGATATCTGCACCCCGGCAATGGAGGCCATGGCCACCGAGCAGAGGGTGACAGTGTATCCGACCTTCGCCTTCTGGAAGGAGGGCGTCGAAGCGAAGCGGATCGAGATGGGCGACCCCTTCGTCATCAGAATGGCCGTCATGGAGCTGCTTTCTCGGCAGAAGTAACCGGAGCAGTTTGAACGGCGAGAGACGAGTGTTTCGAAACAAACGAAATTATTCACAAAAGAAGCACTCATCTGAGTCTCCCGCTCACAAAACTACAGATATACACTCTCCGTTCTCGAGCCACCGGCCGTAATCATCACCGTCTGGCCCCTTGGCCCGAGTCAACGCGAAGAAAAAATCAGCGTGGCCCACGAGGAGCACCCTCGGTGCAGTCTGCGAGTGGGCCCAAGTGAGAACGGCCTGGACACGCCTGGCAACGCTTTCCTCGGATTCGTCGACGTGAGGATCGACCTCATCCAGAAGGTAGTCGCAGGGATCTTTCTTGATCTCGCGGAGTTCGGGAAGGACAATGATTTGATGCGCCTTGATTTTGGAAGAGTAGAGTGTTTGCTGAGCGCGACGCAGGGGGCTGAGCGCAACCACATCAAAGACTCCCTCGATCAGGGCGGCCTGGGCAAAGCCCCGCTCAGTCAGGGGTACATCATGGCCAAGTTTATCTTTTCCAGAGTTGAACTCACTTTCACAATGACGCAACAGCCAAACATCGCGCCGTTGGGCCACGGCCGAGGCAGCAGGAGCATCAGCCATTTGGTTGAGCCGGCGCCTTCCGTGGGATCGGCCCTGTCGTTTGTGGCAATATTACAGCGTTCGAAGGTTTCAACCTGGACGCGCCGAAACCAACAGATGCGCAGCCAACAGCGGACCCACCACCGCCAGCCTCTGCCAAACAAGATTTAGCCCTTCCTCCCCCACTACCGGCCCCCGATCGGACGGATAGCATACTATCTGCACCCACTGCTCCCTCCGAACCCCTTCCCCCACCTCCCCTTCGTCCCGATGCAACCATAAGGCAGACTTCTTCGCCATGTCTCAAGCTTCTCTGTCCGAACCCCAGTTTCCCGATTCCCAAAGTCATCAACCTCGGTGACAAGGAGATGTACCGGATCGGGCGCCTTCCCTCTTGCGACATCACATTGGACAGCAAAACCAAGCCCGCTATGATTTCTCGAGCGCACGCCTTGATTCAGAAGA